>JACEEZ010002501.1:0-25668 GCA_016584305.1 Chionoecetes opilio | reverse complement strand
CAAACCCCCTTGACACCATTTAGGCCTCCCGGTAAGCAGGGCACACCCCTTCCGGAATGAGCCGCACCATCCCAGCATACCGGGAATCGGGTGAGAAAGAGGTTCGACAGAAGCACGGGGCGTCGAGGAGCAGAGCTTGTGGCCTCGGGACCTAAAGGAAAACCGAGCAGCCCTGGGCCTGGGAATTGATCCGGGGGAAAAAGAAGGGTAAAACAGTGAGAGGAAAGGGACTAATGTAAAACGAAACGCCCCAAACCCCCACCGGAAAACGCCACACGCACTCCCTCGACCCCCAGTAAAGTGGATGGTCGGGGGAGGGGGGGGTCGACATGGCAGCCAGGGACCACTCAATTCCCCTTCCCGGCCCATGGGAGGGTCCGGGGGGAGGGTGCGGGGTGGGTTGGGCCCAACAAGAGCGACGTAACCACCGCCCATCTCAGCTCACACGTATAGGCCAGGGAACTCCCAACACCCCGTACCGGCCCCTGGGAGGGTCCGGGCGGGGGTGGGTGCGGCCGTCGCTGCTTCCACGGGGCAGTCCAGGAACCACCAACCCCCGTACCGGCCCCTTGGGGGGGCCCCGGCGGGGGTGGGGCGGGGCTGGGTGAACGACGTAAACCATCCGCCCATCTCAGCTCACACGTGGCAGACAAGGAACCACCAAACCCCGCACCAGCCTTGGGAGGGTCCGGGCGGGGTGGGGCGTGGCTGGTGAACGACGAAACCGTACAGGTGTCAGGCCAGGGACCCCTGGGGGGGAAACAAGGCTCAGGGGAGAAAGGGTGAAAGCCGCGCCCCTGGGGCGTAAGCGTAACACCAAGACACAGAAAACCACCGAAAAAGTTTGAGACCCAGTTTGGTCCCAAACCAGGGATGAAGAAAAAACTACACTCATTCCCGTGAACCCTACAGAAGGATTACAAAGGGCATGAATGGGTAAAAACTTCACACAAAACCCACGAAAACAAGAAAAACAGCAGGTGCTCACCATACCAGCCTGAAGAGAAACAACACGTGTTACAGGAGACCTCAGCAGGTGTTGACTCGATGAAGGCAAAAACATCAATGATAAGCTCCGGGCCGGCTGGCGGGCCGCGGTCCTCGGCTGGGTTGGCACGGCGTTGCCAGACGTGTGTTTCTTTTTCTTTCAGATCTGAGTGTAGCCTGGTTTACTTAAACCAGATGTGGGAATAGGTTGCCTGTATACCCAGGGTTTGCCCTGGGTGGCGATCTTTCCTATCCTAATAGTTTAGTGCACTAGATCTAAGGGGACTTGCAAAGACAGTTTTAGTTTTCTAAAACTAAGTATAAATATATGAAACATGTTTACATATCTGTGTTCTCAAAGGAAGGCGCAGGGATGAGATCGAGATGTCACCTGTTTGGAGCGCTGAACGAAAAATACATTAGCGTCGCATACTCTTGTATATACTGACGAGATGACCTGAGGCACAGTTAACTTTCACAACTCGCTTTATAGACAACTCCACACTTTTACATAAGAACATAAGAAAATAAGGAAGCTACAAGAGGCCGCGAGGCCTACACGTGGTAGTTCCTGTCACCTAACACTACCTACATCCACCTTTCATCCCCATCCATGAACCTATCCAGCCCCTCTTTAAAGCTCCCTAATGACTCCGCACTAACTACCTGTCTACTGAGACCATTCCATTCATTCACCACCCTATTTGTGTACCAGTTTTTCCCTATTTCCTTTCTAAATCTACGCTTTTCCAGCTTGAATCAGTTACTTCTTGTTCTACCCTGGTTAAAAGCCGTAACAACCTTTCCTACCTCTCCTTTATTAAATCCCTTTATCCACTTAAACTTATATCAGATCGCCCCTTACTCTCCGTCTCTCGAGTGAGTGTAATTTTAATAACTTCAATCTCTCTCATAACTAAAGTAACGCATCCCTTGCATCATTTTGGTCATCCTTCTCTGCACTGTTTCTAACAAGGCTATATCCATCCTGTAATATGGAGACCAAAACTGAACCACATAGTCTAGGTGAGGCCTGACTAGAGCCAGATAAAGCTTTAGAATAACTTCCGCACTCCTACTTTTAACACTTCTATTAATGAATCCTAATACTCTATTAGCTCTATTTCTGGCCTCAGTACATTGTTTCCTAGGTCGGAGGTCTGGGCTCACCCTCACTCCAAGATCTTTTTCACCTTCGGATCTTTTCAGCGATACATTGCTTATGGTGTATCTATTACCAGGGTTTTTTCTACCAACATTCATAACGCTGCACTTATCTATATTAAATTCCATCTGCAATCTTACTGCCCACTCGTTAAGTTTATCTAAGTCTCCCTGCAATATGTTAATATCAGACTGTGATCCAATAATCCTACCTACCTTAGTATCATCAGCAAACTTGCTGATATCACTGCTAATCCCACTATCTAAGTCGTTGATGTAAACCAAAAATAGTAATGGACCCAAAACAAACCCTTGTGGAACTCAACTTGTCACCAGTCCCCATTCAGATTTAGAACCATTAATTGTAACCCTTTCTTGCCTATTACTTAGCCAAGCTCTGATCCAATGAAGAACCTTCCCATCTATTCCATGAACCCTAACCTTATGTAAGAGTCGCTCGTGTGGTACTTTGTCAAATGCCTTACTAATGTTCAGATATATTATATCATAATCGTTATCATTATCTGCCGTCTCATAAACTTTCCTATAAAAACTCAATAAATTGGTGAGACATGACCTACCCTAGGTGAATCCATGTTGTGAATCATTGATCAAACTATGTTTATGTAAGTGCTCTCTAATGTTTTTTGCGATAATAGATTCCAAGAATTTACCCACCACTGACGTTAGACTTACGGGTCGATAATTTGACTTTAGTCCTCTGTCTCCCTTCTTAAATATGGGAACAACATTTCCTTTCCTCGACAATAATAGCACATCGCCTACCAAACCGATTTCCTAAAAATGTGCACTAACGACTCACTAACAACCTCCTTGCATTCCTTTAATACCCTTGGATACACTTCATCTCGTCCTAGCAATTTAAAATTCTTCATTTTATCTATATCCTCTTCCACCATTTCCCTAGTTATCACAATATCTTTGAAGATCTCCTCGTCGCTTCCTTTGAACATCTGTTCACTATCAGGTATCGTCTGTGTATCCTCCTCCGTAAAAACACTTAAGAAATAATTACTTAGACTTTTACACATATCCTCATCCGTATTTAAGACCTCACCCTGTCTTAACCTTAACAGCCCAACTAATTCCCTTGTCTTGGTTTTATATACCTAATAGAACTCCTTTGGGTCACTTTTCGCCTATCCTGCTACTTTAATCTCATAATTGTTCTTAGCAACTCGAGTTAATTTCTTCACTGTCCTCGCCATCTCGTTATACTGGTCTTTGCTTACCAATCCTGCCTTGAACCTTAAATAAATGCTTGTTTTTACTCCAATGTTGCGTTTTAAATTAGTGGTCATCCATTTTGGATCACTCTTTCTGGACCTTATTTCCCTATAAGGAATATTTATTTCCTGTCAGTCAATTATATTCCTTACAAATAAGGTATAATCCTCCTCAGCCCCGACCTCACTTCCATGTCTAACCGCTGTAATTACCTCCTCAGTCTCGACCTCACTTCCATGTCTAACCGCTCTAATTACCTCCTCAGCACCGACCTCACTTCCATGTCTAACCGCTCTAATTACCTCCAGGTGCCTTCCTAATCCTTCATAATTGGCTTTTCTAGCTGTCGACGCCCTGTCCCTACCCTGGGAAAATTTCTTCCCCTCCATCCAACACTTCTTTTAATAACCTCCAGGTGTCTTCTTAATCCTGCATAATTGGCCTTTCTTAAATTAGGTATTCTATGTTTATTGCCACTTAATTTTCCAACTTCCCATTTTAAGCTAAATCTGATCTCATAATGGTCGCTATTATCTAACTTTCCAACGACCTCTACATCTGTAGCTAAATCGTCTCTATTGGTCAGCAATAGATCTAGAATATTATCACCTCTAGTAGGCTCCTTGATTGCTTGACTTAGGAAGGTATCCTGGATAACCAATATCCTGGATATTGGTTGGATGATTGGATAACCAATATCCTGGATATCCAATGTTGCGTTTTAAATTAGTGGTCATCCATTTTGGATCACTCTTTCTGGACCTTATTTCCCTATAAGGAATATTCTAATGAATTTAACAATTCATATGCGTCGCTGTCACCTATGATTAAATCCCAGTCTATATTCCTAAGATTAAAATCTCCCACCACGCATAGTCGAATATATCTGCAGGCCTTGTTTATTTCTTCCCATATAGGAGCTGAATACTCTTTACATAAGTTTGGAGGCCTATACACTGCACCCAAAACCATTTTCTCAGTTCCCTCCGTAACCTCTACCCATATAGACTCTATGCTGTCATCTGTTTTTATAACATTATTAACACAACACTGCAATGCATCTCTTGCATGAAGCGCAACTCCTCCACCTCGCCTGCCAACTCTGTCCTTGTGAAATAACTTATACCCAGCTATCTCGACTTCCGTATCAAATACCTTTCCTGACATATCCAACCATGTTTCTGTTAATGCTATTATATCAAAATCCTCTACACTATTTATTCCTCTCAGGAAATCTATCTTGTTTAAAATACTCCTACAGTTTGTATAGTAGACCTTCAAGCAACTCCTCATATTTTTGTCCATTTTCCCTTTATTTTTAACTAAACCCCTCCTCTCTCTCTTCTTACTTATCACTTTAGTTCCCTGCCTTCTGAAACTCCTCCTAGTGTCGCAAGTTTCCCTTACCCCGACCCCAATGTCTACTCTCCGGTTCTCTATCTTAAAAAAGCCTGCAGTGCACCTACCTCCCTTTCAAGGGAGTAGGTGCCTTTTCTTCCTTTGTGAGTCCACCACGCCTCTTCCATCTGGCCTTCCTCTTTTATCTTCACCAGAAAAGGTGGCCATCCAGCATTGAGTGCAACACGGGCTGTGGTGGCCTATCGTGAGAACCTCAACGTGTCCCCAGCCATGAGGAACCTGAGAAACTAGCCGCCACGATACTCTCCGTTCAACACAGGTCTTCATCCATAAGCACAGGAGGAAGCTGCTGTCCCGCCCTTGCCCATATTACCTCGCAGTCCGATGTCGACCCAGACCGATGGCGCGAGCCAGAGACCGTTTCCTACTGGCCATGCGATCTAGAACAGACCACTACAGTAGCAGTTCCATCCATTCACAACCAAACTCGCCTAGCGGATTTTCTGACTTGTCTAGATTTGTATTTTTCCTTTCACTACATAGTACACATCGTATGATGATATAGGTACTTTTATTCACCCTTTATATGCATTTGATTTTAAAGAATATCATCATTGAACTTCTCTCCTTCCTAATTTTCTCATGTACTTTTAAGTTCCTTGCCCTTTCTTCATTCTCCCCTGCCTTAAATCTTTAAATCATCTTGCTTCTTCCATCATATACTTATACTATTTCTCTACATACATCTCTCTCTCTCACCTCTGTGCTAAGTATCATAACGGCATGGTCGAAGTGATGTTTCACGGGGTTTTGAGTCCTGCAGTACATCGCCAGGGCTGGTCGCGTCCTGAGGGAGGGAGGAAGAGGAGGATATTCAGGGTATTTGTCAGGGAATAAGGGGAATACAGATGCAGTTTCCGATAGGTGTGTACTAGTGCTATGAAAGTTTTACCAGCTACGACGCTGCAATCTGAGTCATATATACAGTTTGGCGGGGAGGTGGATTAGACATGTAATTTATTATGTATGTCTGTCTCATACCTCCGCCATGCAGAATGATATCAGGGTTCCTCTCGTCTCCGTCCCTGAACAAGACAGGAGGCGGCGGAAGAGCGTCATGCAAAGAAGTGGGTGGCGGTGCCTTCGGATGGCGGGTCGGGGGTGGCGCCTTGGAGTGGACAGGGGCGCTCGTAGACACCTCATGGACGCCCGCATGCTCTCGTACTTCCTCACGCCCACACTACACTCTCGCCCGTCTTCCCAGACGCACCCTCACCACGACACGGAGCACGATAAGCACGAACAGGAGACCGCCCACCACGCCCGCCGCCACGGAGATGATGGGCATGAGGCTTGGCTCCCCTGAGGATTGATTCCTCGTTGGGAAGGGCTTGACGGCAGCTGAGGGGAAAGAAAACAGGCTGATAAGGTGCTGGAGGTGAGGCGGCGATGAAGGGATCGTGATGGCAAGGAATGCTGCTTTGTACCGGTGTGATGATCAGTGAGGATCTGTGGTCACAAGGAAAGTGATAATAATTGGAGGAAGAGAAAAGACGAAAAATAGTCACCTAATAAACAAAAAATGGGCCATGATTGCAAATAGAAGTGACGGCAGAGAAAATGAAAGGCTTAAGGGACGAATTCGCAATACTAAAAGATGAATCCATTTCAGATGCACGGGAAACAATGGAAAATAACTAATCTCAAACGAACACAAGAAAACGAAAAGTTAAAAGTTACCAGTTGTATAAAAAGCTGGTGCGAGAAAATCCAAGAAAACAAGAACACTATACAACAATTATAACAAAAACTGAACAATATAAAGATACGAACAAACGTATAGAGGCGAAATCTAGAAAAAAAAATAGGGTATACCTAACAGTGAATAAAACTTTTTTCTCTCTAAGATGTTTTGGACGTGGACGGTGGCTCAACAGAGAAGGGGAATTGCGACAACTTGAGATGAGGAGGGAATGAAGACAGCTTGGGTTGAACAAGAGGAGGAGGAGAGAGTAGGGGACGAGGCAACCTGAGGAAGAGAGATAGCGAAGGTTCTGGTGAGGGAAGCAGTGTAGAGGAAAGCTCAGAATAATGACCTGAATTTAGAGGCTTATTATTAATTTCAACGAGTCAAATTCTCGAAATGTTATATAAAAAAAAAATATAAAAAATATAAAGCTACTGACACAGAACACCTCTATGATGAAACAATTCAGTTTTAGTGATAGTCCTCAGGGATGATAACAACAGTAATGATAAGAAGTAAATGAATACATAAAAGTCTAGTACAAATATAATAATGTGTCGGGATGCAAGTAAAACAAAAAAATCTGTAATTGTAAAACAAAGGCGGCATACACATGTTAAAAGTAAGACCTAACCAAATACTGGATTGATTTACAAAAATCATTAATAGTATTACTGCCACTTCTAACCTCCTATTGTAACTCCATTCATTCTGTACACGCTTGCACGTGAAGCCAAATCCCGGGCCGTGAAAGGCAACGCACAATCGGCCGCCGCGTTACACAACCTCACCTGGAAATCTTCACGTGAACAGACTCTGATCTCAGTACACCAAACACACAATTTCTGCTAAAATCTCCACCAAATATACACTGCAACCATACACGCAGTTGATACACAACAATTCTGCGACCTTCTGAGAAAACTAAAGTGTTTATTTGTCGAGAAATGCCAAAAACTACAACAGATTGTGAAAGTGAGACAAAAAACATGCGCATACAGCCTTTGTAGTTTGATTGGAAGCATCTCCGCCGGCTGTTTAGTGTGTCGTAAGTTCAAGCCCGTTCAGGGTGTATTCCGCTGATAGCACAGATTGTTCATGTCCCCCTTGGGCAAGGAGTTGGGTTAAGTGTGTGAGATCTAAATCTTACCGCATACATCGATCTCTATGAGCTCTAAGCAGTTTCCAGGAAGATAAAAGCTGGCGATCGCAAGCCCATCACGCATGATCAAGATCGTGGGGGGGCACACACACACACACACACACACACACACACACATGCTAGCGTAGCGGATTAAAGCGCTACGTTGCCAGTCAACGCAGCAAATGTCGGCGTAACAACTGTTCGATCCCTGCATTTGACAAGCAGTGTTTGCATATTTAAGATACTCAGTAGTGTAGTGGTTACCACGCTTGGTTCACAACCCAGAAGTCCAGGATTCGATCTTCGGGTGGGCGTAGAATGATGGGCAGTCTCCTTAAAACCCGAGCCCCTGTCCACCCAGCAGTGAATGGGTACCGGGTGTTAGCCGGGGGTTTGTGACCCGCCTCCCGGGGTGATGGTTTCGGCTAACACTAAGCACTAAGGATGAATGATAAAATGTAGATTTGGAGACGGGGCCATACGACTGTAGATCAGGACCTGTAAAATAAAACTAAATCATGGGTTCTTAACCGGGGATGCTAGACCAACCTCTTGTGGGTGTGATATGCTATGATAGACCACATTTTATATACTTGGGAACAGTTGCGTAGCTACTACCTAGGTATTTTTCAATGAAGGGCCACCTGGGGGGCCCCCCCCCCTCCCCCCCCATGGCAATTGGAGCAAATGTGGCAAACGGAGTTCAGGCTCACGCGCATTTTTATGCAACAGAGTATTAGTGCATATCGTCAGTCAAAGGTCCAAGCAGATTACGGCAGCCATGGCCAGTGGGGGGCAACTGGTGGGGGCTCTAGATTTATCATGACGGGCACGTGCCCCTCCGTAGCTACGCCAATGGCTATAGCTGATCTGACGTTATATAAGGTAGACAGATAACGAGGCAACAGCTATTACTTTGCAGGGTGGTCTAGCCTAAACAACCTCAAATTACACTTAGCTCTCACTCTTTCCATTCCTCTCCCACTCACACTGGCGCCGCCATAAAAAAATGACTGGGATGGCCAAGGTTGGATACAGAGCTAGTGCGAGGTGGCCATGGCATAGCCATTAAAAATAAATAGTTGTGGTCATTAGACCTCTGACTTTAGTTAGATATGGGGTGGTCACCCCCTAGATCCGCCACTCATTCCTCTCACTCTCTCTTACACTCCCTCCCTTTCTCTCTCTATTTAACAAATGCTGTAGAAATATGAAGAAAAGCAACAAAATAAGAACGTTGTTTTGCCAAAAGTCTACTCCTTCCTCCTCCCAGCTGCCTGCACACACGCCCTGCCAGCTCGCTGGCTCGCAATCGACCGTCGCTAGCACCGGATTATTCAAGGAACTCAACACTGCTTCGAAACACTTAACCTTTCCCTTATTTCTTTCCCACGCCCTTATCTTTTACCTTTGACCAATATTTTTACCTGTAACGTTATCTTAGTCCTAAATGTGAGTTAGTAATTGTATAGGTATAGTTTTGTAGTATTTTTTGGAAAGCTTATATTGATAGGGAACGTTAGTGCTTCGAACTCATTAACAACGTCGCAGAGAATTGTGGGTATGATATCATTTAAAAAATAATTGCTACGTAGTATTTGGGTTGTTAAAGTACTGGATTGCTTTGTAAGCAGTGGTGTAGCTAGGTATCTATCAATGGGGGGCACTGTAGGCAAGCGGAGCTCAGAGAGGCCACTGATGCCACAAAGAAGGGTATATTCTAATATCAGATCAGTGGTGGGTATTAGAGCATTACACAAGAATACGGCAGCCATGGTCTGTGGGAGGGCACCTGTGGGGCACATGGTTCTCATGAGGGGGCACGTTAATCCCTCCCTAGCTACGCCACTGCTGGGGAATACTCTATTAAACATGAATTCGACCAAAAAAAAACTCATGCGTCTTATATAGTTATTTGATTCTCAAAAAAAAAAAATATATATATATATATATATATATATATCTATATGAGATCAATTCCGGGCCCCAAGTGTATTTCAAAAGTCCTTTATCAATCCCCTACTCTTGAGCTAGTGTTCAGTAGCGGTGCTAGAAATTGCTGGGAGTCTGGAAGGGATGTGGACTGATGAAAAGATTAAAAACCACAGAATTAGATGAACACACACACACACACACACACACACACCCCACACACACACACACACACACACATACACATACACATACACACACAAAACACACACACGCACACAAGCACACACACACACACACACACACACACACACACACACACACACACACACACACACCGAGTCACAAACTAAAGAAGAATCCTGACATCAAAGGGACAGAGACGTGAAGCCAGGCCGAGCACAACCCATGAACTAACTCACCCTGCGCTTCCATACTCATTCGGGATCGATTTATCCTGAAAGGTCCTTTACCTTGGATATTTGGGGAACCACGAGGCTAAGTGTGAACAAGACGTGACCTTTCTACTTGGGCGTCCATTGAGTGGCTCGTGTGTGTGTGTGTGTGTGTGTGTCTGTGTGTGTGTGTCACCACCACCACCACCACCTCCCTCACCTGTGCGTTTCTCGGCCACGTCCTTGATCGTGTACACCTGAAGGTTGATGGTCTCACTGTGTCCCTTGGCGTTGGTGGAGAAGACGTCCCCACGGAGGGTGAAGCCCGAGGGCAGTCCGGGCACCGAGAACAAGGGAACCTGTGGAGGCAAAGCGAGGCCGTGAACATATATGTCTGAAGGAGCGGCAGTGAAGGAGTCTGAGTAAATGTTTGAATTATAAGAAGAAACATGAAATCAAACGTGGCTATAGCGAGTGTGTATTTCATGGCAGTTAATAAAATAAATATTAAACACATACAAGTAGAATAAATTTTCTTTTTCCTTTTGAATCCCCAAATAAAAAAAATCAATCAAAATAAGCTGAGATATTGAAAGTAAGCAACCATTTTCTGAATTTCTAGGTAATTGTATTTATAAGTGCCATAGGTATGGAAGCCAACCATGCACTCTACGCAGATTTCCGATTATCACGTGTGAATTGTTCTTCCTCTATTTTGTTATTTTAAAGACGAAAAATAGGGACAAAAAAGTGACAAATCTAGTCTTGAGAAGGTTAAATATATGAAATAAAAATAAGTTAATTACCTGAACAATAAACACTGCCAGTGAACAAGGAAAATGAGTAACATATCTCTCTCTCTCTCTCTCTCTCTCTCTCTCTCTCTCTCTCTCTCTCTCACTCACCATGTTTGTGGTGTTGGCGATCAGCGTGGCCGTGTGGGGGTCCCGCAGCTCCAGGATGAAGGTCTGCGGCAGCCCCCCGTCAAATCCCGCCACGCAGCGCACGTGCACCACCGACACCGACAGGTTGAAGGAGGAACAGTTGTGCAGCGGGTCCGGGCGTCCTGCGGGAAGGGGCAAGAGTGCATGAGTGATGGAAGGACCAGGAATGTGAAAGGATGAGGCAGAATACAAACAATCAATCATTGGGGGCATACGCCGGCGGCGCGTCGCCTCGCCCACCCTCCGACGTCACTCCCGGGGGTCACCACGCGCGAGTTTCCTGGCAGGCTCCTTTCCAATACCAACAGCTCTCGACAAGAAACATCAACTTGCCCCAGCCACGAGCCTTGTGGGCGCCCCCTTGGCCTCCTCCACGCCGGATTGTCTCTTATAGATGGGAAGATCGGTTTTCAGGGTAGCGTGCCACATGCCCATATAGCCGAAGTTGGCGCTGGCGGACTATGCAGGTAATAGGCCTCGATTCAGTCTCACGGTGCAATCGCTGATTTGACACGTAATCATCACAACGATACCCGATGATTCTGCGAAGACACTTATTACCAAAGGCATTGATTCGTCTCTTCAAGTCACTATTTAGTGTCCATGTCTCACAACCATAGAGTAAGACAGGGATCCCAAGCGACTTGAAGATCCGGATCTTTGTCCTTCTGCACAGGTACGACATGTCGCCTCCGTGGTGCAGTGGCTAGCGTGCCTGGCTACGAATCTGCGGACCCTGGTTCGATCACGGGCCAGGGCAAGTCGGTGACCAGCCTACCCAGCTGCTCTTACTTCCTTTCGGGGTTGATAAATAGGTACCTGGGGTAACCTGGGGAAGGTAACTGTGGTAAACCCGGGAGTCACACTAGCCCTGTGTCCCCGGGGTTACGGGTCCTCACCCACCACAGGCTCTCAGGGCTAATGCCACGGAGATGAGCACCGCATGCCACGCGCAGCTTAGCGGTATGCTCCCATCTTTACCTTACCTTACCCTACAGGTACCGACAGCGCCAAATACTCCCGCTGAGCGAGTCCATAACACCGTGGGCTATGCCAATCCGCTGTAAGACTTCTTGACGTGACCCGCCGTCATTATGGACTGTGCTACCAAGTATGTAAAACTTTCCAAGATCTCAATGTCCTCACCACACGCTGTTGAACAGGACTGTACTGCTTCATCTAGTAAGTCTCCAAACAACTGGGACCTTGGTCTTGAGCCAGGCGACCTCAAGTCCCAAAGGCTTTGCCTCCTCGTGCAGCGCCTCGAGAGCCATCACCAGGACCTCCAGCGACTCAGCAAAGATTACTGCATCATCGGCAAAAACAAGATCAGTGATCTTGGTGTTGCCGACGGATGCTCCACAATCACTTTGATCTACAACCTTGTCCACATACCCAGTCCATACAAGCGTTGAAAAGTGATGGGGCAAGGACGCACCCTTGCCTCACTCCTGTATTCACAGGAAAGAAGCTGGATACACCTGCCCCACACCTCACAGCACTCTCAGTCCCAGAATACAGACCAGTTATCAAACCAATAGTCCTTGCAGGAATCCCTCGAAGTCGCAGAAAATCCCAAAGTGACTCACGATGCACTGAGTCAGACGCCTTCTTGAGATCAACATAGGCTGCAAGCATCCCCTGTCGAAACGCACGTCGGCGTTCCACCAGGACACGAAGGGCTAGGATACGTTCCGTTGTTGACTTGCCAGGCGTGAACCCAGACTGCTGAGGTCTCTGATGCTTCACCAGATGACTGCGAATCCGTGTCAGCAATAGATGGGCAAGCACCTTGCCTGGTACGCTGAGCAGTGTAATACCGCGGTAATTGTTGCAGTCCTGACGGTCCCCTTTCCCTTTCCAGATAGGGACGACCAGCCCCCTTTTCCAGTCAGGAGGAATGGTACCTGATTGCCACTCGGCAGTCAGTACAGCATGCAACCCGCGGATCATGGCCTCACCCCCAGCTTTGAGGAGCTCCGCACTGATATTACAAACACCAGCTGCCTTTCCACCCCTCAACTTTGCTACAGCTCTCTGACAACGTCAAGAGAGGGTGCGGTTTCGTCAATGGGAGGATCGGCATCCACTGCCTGTAACCCAGTGGTGTGAAGCTGCTCAGTTGGAGGGTCCACCGTGAACAACTGCCCAAAGTTACCAGCCCAACGAGCCATCTGCCCATCCATGTCCGACACGAGGCGCCCATCTGCTGTTCGAATAGCACTCGCCCGAGAAGGAGACTTGGAACGGAGCTTCTTTAGGGCTCGGTAGGCGGGTCGGAGGTCATTAGCGTTCAAATGACCCTCGACATCCTCAGCGAGACTCCTGACATACCACTCCTTGTCTCTCCCCAGGAGGGTTCTAGTCCGGCGTGATAGAGCCCTGTGCTGGTCCCGGTTCCCAGCCAGCCTGGCAGTGCGACTCTCCTCGATTCTTCTCCAGCGTCTCCGTCGAGACAAAACCACGCCTTGACCTCGGGCGCTCCCCAATACATCCCTTGGCAGCCTGTAGAGTTTCACGTTTGCAGGTATCCCATAGTTCTACAGGGTCCCCGAGAGCACCGAGCACATCAAACCGATTTGAGACTGCCACCGCATACTCATGAGCACATATCAAGTCCTTCAGTTTCTCAAGATGAAACCACAGTATGGTTACCTCATGAGATTTCTGGACTTGACATGAAGCTTAAGTCTGTGCAACAACAAGTCTGTGATCTGTTCCAAGGAACTAAGCACTCCGGTAAACCCTGCAGTTCTGGAGGATCCTCCAACGAGTACTAACGAGGATGTGGTCGATCTCCTTAACTACCCCTCCGGCATTACTATACCATGTCCAGCGGTGCAGCTCTGGCCTCTGATACCAAGAACCTGCAATTCTCAACCTTCTGGATCTTGCAAAGTTCAGAAGCAGAGAACTGTTGGTGTTTCTGGTACCGGACCCATGAGGACCAACACATAACTCGTAGCCATCTCTCACAGTGCCAGTAGTAGCATTGAAGTCGCCCAAGACAATGAGTGTGTTCCGAAGGAGGACACTGGTCTAAAAAAAGAGTCGAGTTTGGCGTAGACCATCTCCTTCTCTTCAGTTATACGCATCTCGGTAGGAGCGTACACTGCAACAAGAGACATGAAACCCAGAGTGTGTTTCATCCTCACCCGCATTATACGCTCATCAACCGGAGTAACCTCAACAACTGACGGCTGCAGTTTGCTGGAGATGCCTATAGCTACTCCCCGTACACGGTGACCATTGCTCATGCCGGACCAGTCGTAGGTGTAACCCCCACTGCTAGTCTCGCCACTGCCAGGCCTCCTCGTCTCAGCGAGTCCCACTATATCCACCCTCAGCCTACAACAGAATACAACAGGGATGATCTTGTAGTCACCGTTAATGCACTCGTAACCCACCTGCAGGAAAGACGTGGAAGACGCAGGGGCGGCGCTGCTGGCCCACTCGCGTTGGCACCCCAGCAGAACAGCGTGCCGTAGTCCAGCTCCGTGTTGGGCGTGTAGCGCACCGTGGAGCCCTCCGCAGTCACTTGGATGTGCTCCTGAGAGGATAGCAGGGTCAGGACAAAGGAAAATCATATGTTCTCAATTAACCAAATATATCTTTGTTTGTGCACGTAAGGAGAAAAAGAAGACAAAACTGCTTCTACTCATGAAAACCCACCCACCCACCACCTACCCCCCCACCCACCTACCAACCCACCCTTACAGCCACCCACACCCACACACACACACACACACACACACCCACACACACACACACACACACACTCTGTATACCTTGTTTATTGAGTACTAGCCGCAAAGCCGCCCTCCGGGCGGACTTTTTGGCTAGCTCCAGCGGAGGGCTATTGGTGGTGGGCCTTCGGCCCACCAAACACGGACTCTCCAGATAGCCCCTTCTAACTTTCCTGAAATCATGGATGTAGAAATGTATGTATTACCCCCACCCATTCACTCACCCATTACCCATCACCCCCACCCATTCACTCACCATTACCCATCACCCCCCACCCATTCACTCACCCATTACCCATCACCACACACCCATTCACTCACCCATTACCCATCACCCCCCACCTATTCCCTCACCCATCACCCATCACCCCCAACCCACACCCGCACCCATTCACTCCCCATCAACCCACACCCATTACCCATCACCCCCACCCATTCACTCACCCATTACCCATCACCCTACATCAAGGTTTCCTCAAATTCTCGCAACCCACTTTTTTTTCTCACAATTATCGCTAATAGGCTGCTAAAAAAAAAAAAAAAACAGTGATCGGATCATCTCATAATTGGGCTTAAAACCTTCCCCTGGTCCAACCCGGTTCCAAAAAATGTGCCATATGAGGTGAATTGCGCCACGGGGGCGGAACCTATACAGACACACACACACACACACACACACACACACACACACCACAGACAGACAGACAGACAGACAGACACACTTTCGCTTATATTTACCATTACCCATCACCCCCACCTATTCCCTCACCCATCACCCATCACCCCCAAACCACACCCCCCACCATTCACTCAGCCATCACCCCACACCCATTACCCCTCACCCACCCATTCACTCACCCATTACCCATCACCCTACATCAAGGTTTCCTCAATTCTCGCAACCCACTTTTTTTTTCACAATTATCGCTAATAGGCTGCTAAAAAAAAAAAAGTGATTCGGATCATCTCATAATTGGGCTTTAAAACCTTCCCCTGGTCAACCCGGTTCCAAAAATGTGCCATATGAGGTGATTGCGCCACGGGGGGGCGGAACCTATACCAGACACACACACACACACACACATACACACACATACACAGACAGACAGACAGACCAGACATACTTTCGCTTATATATACCATTACCCATCACCCCCCACCTATTCCCTCACCCATCACCCATCACCCCCAACCCATCACCCCCCACCCATTCACTCACCCATCACCCCACACCCATACCCATCACCCCCACCAATTCACTCACCCATTACCCATCACCCTACATTCAAGGTTTCTCAATTCTCGCAACCCACTTTTTTTTTCACAATTATCGCTAATAGGCTGCTAAAAAAAAAAAAAAAAGTGATCGGATCATCTCATACTGGGCTTTAAAAACCTTCCCCTGGTCAAACCCGGTTCCAAAAATATGCCATATGAGGTGATTGCGCCACGGGGGGCGGAACCTATATACCAGACACACACACAACACACACACACACACACACAAACACACAACACACACCACCCACACACACACACAGACAGACAGACAGACAGACACACTTTCGCTTATATTTACCATTACCCATCACCCCCCACCTATTCCCTCACCCATCACCATCACCCCCAACCCATCACCCCCCACCCATTCACTCACCCATCACCCCACACCCATACCCATCACCCCACCCATTCACTCACCCATTACCCATCACCCTACATCAAGGTTTCCTCAATTCTCGTAACCCACTTTTTTTCACAATTTACGCTAATAGGCTGCTAAAAAAAAAAAAAAAAGTGATCGGATCATCTCATAATTGGGCTTAAAAACCTTCCCCTGGTCAACCCGGTTAAAAATTGTGCATATAGGGATTGCGCCACGGGGGGGGGAACCTATCCCAAACACCAAAACCCACACACCCACACACACAGACAGACAGACAGCAGACAATTTTCGCTTATATTTACCATTCCCCCATCACCCCCCACCTTTTCCCTCCCCCATCACCCATCACCCCAAACCCATAAACCCCCCACCCCATTCACCCCCATCACCCCCCCCCATTACCCATCACCCCACCCATTCACTCCCCCATTACCATCACCTACTCAATTTCCTCAATTCTCGCCCCCCACTTTTTTTTTCACAATTA
This sequence comes from Chionoecetes opilio, assembly GCA_016584305.1. NCBI lineage: Eukaryota > Metazoa > Arthropoda > Malacostraca > Decapoda > Majidae > Chionoecetes > Chionoecetes opilio. The sequence continues at coordinate 8,849 of JACEEZ010002501.1, read as the reverse complement.
TGCATGGGCCCCTGCAAAAAAAAAAAAAAAAAAAAAAAAAAGTGACGAATCATCTCAAAAAAGGGGGTTTATCCCTTTCCCCCTGGAAACCCCGGTTAAAAAAAGTCCCATATCAGGTGATTGCGCCACGGGGGGGGAACCTATACCACACAACCCCCAAACACAAAACCACACAACACACAGACGACAACGGACAGACAGCAGACGACAGACAGACCATTTCGTTTTTTTTATAGATATATTTCTTTTACACTTTTATTTATGTAATTTTTTTGCCTCATGATTGGTTTCTTAAAACTATTCAAACTTTAAGACATTTTTCGCCTGGTGCCTATTGGTAAAATGTTTAATAAACCTTTAATTTTAAATATGTATTTCATTTTTATTCACAGGTAAACCAACTAACAAATTGAAAAAAAACATCTCCAAAGCAGTCCAACCTATCTGGCAGGAATATAACCCTGCCAAAGAAATTTGCACCTGCCTTCATATTGTTTCCATATTTTTATTTCATAATTTGCTCTCTATTTTCTACACCGCTTACTTAAATCCAGTTTTCCCATTTTATCTTCAATCCCCTTTGCCTTACGTCTTTTTCCAGCCGGGAATTCCCACCGTCAACCCTCTTCCCCCCCTACAAGCATACCCCCACCACCCAATATCCTCACCCTTTCACCCGGGCCCCCCCTTTAAAACCTGTCTTCTACCGCAACAGAGGCAAGGGTGACCCACAGATCTTGCGCCCTAGCAAAAATAGGGAAGAAGAACCCAAGGACTGCCCCAAAAACCCCCTTTTCCCCCGTTATCCAGTTGGTATCGATTCCACAGATTGACAGAGAGAACAAAGAAGAGGATTGCTGGTTTAAAAAAATTGCATTCTCGTTTTCAGTAGGATTGCTGCCTCTTTCTTTTAGGATTTCCAGTGATGGGTTAAGGAAAAAGGGGACGGCGGCGGCGGCAGAAGAGTTTGTAGGATTTAAGAGGCCGAGAAAAAGGTGAAAAACCCGTGCGAAGTAGGAAAAAAAAAAAAAATTAGGGGGAAACCTAGGAGGGGGGGGAGAGAGAGAGAGAAGAGAAAGGAGGGAGAGGGAAGAGAGAGAGAGAGAGAGAGAGAGAGAGAGAGAGAGAGAGAGAAGAGAGAGAAGGGAAAAAAAAAATTTTATATATATAATATATTATATATATATATATAATATATATATATTATATAATTATATATATTATATATTTATATAATATACCAAGCCGCAAAGCCCCCCTCCGGACGGACTTTTTGGCTAGCCCTGCGGAGGGGTTTGGTGGGCCCTTGGCCCACCACCCTTTTTTTGGGGGGCCTTTTGGCCCCCGAACACGGACTCTCCCGTAGCCCCCTTTTAACTTTCCCCGAAATCAGGGTGTAGAAACGTATGTATTTTTCCCCCACCCCTTCACCACCATTACCCATCACCCCCCACCCCTTCCTCACCCCTTACCCCCTCACCCCCCACCCCTTCACTCACCCCTTACCCCCACCCACACCCCATTCACTCACCCCTTACCCCCTCACCCCCCACCTATTCCCTCACCCATCACCCCTCACCCCCAACCCATCACCCCCCCCCTTCAGTCACCCTCACCCACACCCATTACCCATCCCCCACCCCCTTCACTCCCCAACCCCTCACCCTACTCAGGTTTCCTCAATTCTGCAAACCCCCCTTTTTTTCACAATTCTCGCTAATAGGCTGCTAAAAAAAAAAAAAAAAAGTGATCGGGTCATCTCCCAAAGTGAGCTTTAAAACCTTCCCCGGTACCCGGTTCCAAAATGTTCCATAAGGTGATTGCGCCACGGGGGGGGGAACCTAACCACACACACACACAAAAACACACACACCACACACACACACAGACAAACACACCCCGCCCTTTTTATAATTAAAAAAATTAAAAAATTATATTTTATATATATATATATTAAAATAAAATAATTTTATAAAATAGTAATATATAATAATAAAATTTTAATATATAATTTTTTATAAAATATATATATTAATATTTTTATATAAAAAAATTATTGTATTATTATATACAATATATATTTTGTAGTATATTGTCTTTCCGAATCCTTTGGGACTAAAAAATACTTTAAATTACGTAAGAAACCCCTCGACCACGTTAACCCATACATACCACTTTATTTTAGTTTATTCTGGGCAACAAGCAAGTTACCGCCGCAAAGGGCGTCATCGGGAATCACCCGTTACAGGGTTTGTCAACAGTATCAAAATGGAGTGAACCCGTTATCCGTAAATAACCTACAAAAAAAAACGTAACAAAAATTATCAGTAGTAAAAAAAGGATGCTAAAAGGGAATATCTTTTGTACGAAACTACTAGAGCCCCCTTCACCAAAAACCTAATCGAACCCCGATCGTGAAAAAAATGAATAGTGCGCCGTTATGGTCCCATTTTGGGTCCATCGTGACTAGCCAGCAGCCAAGGGGTGGAACCCCGGAATTGGGGGTGCAAAATTTTACTTGCGGATTTTGATATAAGTGTGCCCTTAAAAAGAATCCTCGGGTGCAATTATTGCACCCCTTTAGCATTTTGAGAAATTCAAGATTGCGGCTAATATACATAAAACACCCAACGTAGAAAGGTTTTATTGATAACTTCCTTTAAAATTTGTTAAAACAGTCATTTTGTTGTTTAAACCCTAGGTTTGTGGGTCAAGGGAAACTAAAAAACACCCAAAGATCTTCAATAGACACTTTTTTTTTTACGGTCTGAAAATAGACGCTGTTAAAAATAATCATAAAAAAAACATTAAATTTAAAAAATCCCCCTTAAAAATTGGATAAGTCAATTTGTCCATGACCAGGGCCCAAAATCGGTACCACTGGGGGGGACAAACACGAAAGGTACTAAAATGTTTATAGAGTGATGTAAATACATTAAGATATGATAGCCCTTCCCCCACTGGAGTTTGTCTGATTTTTTTTTGCAAGGGGGTGCTACCCATAAAAAAAAATTTTTGCGTGACGCTCGGGGGTTTTTCCCCATTTTCTTTAAATCAATCACACGATCGTTGCGAAAATTGGACACCTATGTAGAATTTGATTCTCTACCAGAGTTGTTCCTAGGTATTTTTCAAATTTCCTCATATTTTGGGATTTACCCTAAAAAAATTAAATTTTTGGGTATTTTCCATAAATCTGGAATAAATCCCTAAATATGGGAGAAATTGAAAATATATCTAACAGCTCTTGTAGCTAATTTGATTCTCTACAAGAGTTATTCCGATTATATTTCAAGTTTCCCCATATTTAGGGTTTATTTCATATTTGGTGATTTTTTGTGATTTTTTGGGGATAATTTATTATTGGAAGGAGCAAACATATGTGAATGGTTTCCATGTAAATGTGTTTGTTGTTTGTTCATGAAATGTTTAATGGTGATATTTTTTGAGATCTTGCAGTTTGTCACTGCGACTACAGCACCACCAGAAGTTGCCAAAGACCTTCTGGGGGCCTACAGAATAGGAGAGGATGCATATCAAGCCTTCAAGGAAGAGCGCCTGGAGACCGATACGCCAACTATACAGTTTCATGACACGATGACGAAGACGAAATGAGAACGTTCACTAACATCAGAATGAAGCCACCTCAAAAGGCCATCCCAAAAGGAGGCTATCTTGAAGGCTGACAGGAACCTATTTGGCCAGATGATCCTTGTTGCTGAGAACAGAAAGCTCAAAATGAGTGATGTCTTGGCTCATCCCCTGGGGCCTTTGCCATGGGCATTTGCCAGCGGTGATGGGTCTCTCCGCAAGCCCAACAAGGCTGCCCTAGCAAGGGAGTTGGAGAGGAATGTTTCTCCTGCAGAGGTAAATCCCGAGCCCTCTGCTACATAATTGATGGGATGAGCCTGGTCCAAAAACTGAGGGAAACGACAACACTTTTTCCACAGCTTGCAGGCACAGCACCGAGTCACGTTGTCCATGAGGGTGCTAAGAGCAGGCGCATTGATGTTGTGTTGACGTCTAAAAGGAGACATCCATCAAAGATGCAGAACGAGCCAACATAAGTGCAGGGACAGGGATCCATTTCAAGAACATTCAACTGGGCACAACATTTCCCGCAGTGGAGAAAGTTACTCGGTAGTTCCTCCAAAAAGGCAAGTCTCATCAAGTTCCTGCTGGTAGAAGAATGGAAAAAACCACAGCACAGGGAGAAGCTCGAGGGCAAGGAGCTGTATGTCACATGTGAGCACTCTGCTTCAAGTCACCAAAGAGCAGGGAAGAGGCTCCTGAGCTTAAGTCAAGTCAAGAAGAAGCCCGACACACGCCTCCTTCTCCATGCACTTCATGCAGCAGAATCTGGGTACAAGTCTGTCATCATCACTGCAGAGGATAACAGACGTCATGGTCCTGTGTCGGGCATGTGCCACAAGATCCCATCCCACCTGTTCCAGAAAATGCGGGACGAAGAACCGGGCAAGATTCCTGGATATCACCACACTGAGCCGTACACTGGGAGGGAGCGTGTGTGATTCATTGATTGGTATGCATGCCTTTACAGGCTGTGATACCCTCATGCATTCGCTGGCCGGGGAAGATGACGGGCACTCAAGCAGGTGAAGATGGACAAGGGCATACCAGGATGCTTTCCACGACTTGGGGGCTCATGGGAAGTGTCTCCTGAACTCTTTGAGAAGCTACAGGAAATCACCTGCCACATGTACCTGCCATCTACCCACACAACTGAGGTGAACAAGCTTCGGTATGAGCTGTTCTGTGGCGAGAAGTGGAGAGGTGGAGTCAAGTCAACTCCCTCCTTTTGAGGACTGCCTCTTCATGCATGCACTACGTGCAAACTACCCCGGCTGCGATCTGGAGGAGAAGTCTGCAGAGCCAGCCATTTGTTGCGAACCCAACAGACTGCGGCTGGATGACAGATGAGGACGGCAAGCTTGCTGTCAACTGGATGCGAGGCTCACCAGCACCAGATGCTGTTATGCGCTACTGTCCTGCAAGTGTGTGCGGTCATGCGAACTCCCTAAGTGCACTTGCCTCAGCAATGGCCTGAAGTGTACGGACATGTGCAGGTTACAGACATGCCAGAACAAGGCTATTGAAGAGAGCCGGTAGCACAACAGTCAGATTCCGAGTCTGACGTAGATGATATTGAGGAGGATTAATTGGCCATAATAGTAAGTACAAGCCCATGGCATGCTTAGTGTGTATTTACAGGACTTGTATTAAATGTGACAATTACTATATTCATTTTAGTGACATTTAGGCATTCCTGTCCCCAAATTTGACATTTTAAAATTTTCTGAATTTTCGGTAGGGTGTGTCTATTCAAGAAGTGATAACGACCATTAGCTACCAGTGTTGCAAGGGCTATCATATCAAAACATAAACTAGAGACATGTAGCAAGCTAAAAACACCTAAGAGAATTAGTCACCCCGGGTGGTACCGATATCCCAAAATTCGGGTCTTGGCTCATGGACTAAATAACAATATTCTGAATACTCAATCTAAGATGACCACAAAAATGGGTAGCGTATACATTAACATATTTACAGAGAATAATCAGCTTTATATCCACAGCATTTTATGAATCCAAGGGATTAAACTAATCTATTCCCACTAGAACAAAACAAAATACACATGTCTTAGAGACGAGATCTATTGCAGTAGCGTCCAATGAGGAAACTCTCATATAATCAAACACATCAGTCATCACTGTCATCCTCATCATTACTTTCATCTTCATCCGAGTCATTGGCATCCTCTATCCGTTGTTTCAGCAATGTCCAGCGATTCCGACATGTTCCGACAGCGAATCGCCATTCATCAACCCCACGGCCTCACCCTACCTACCTACCACCACCTAGCGGGGAGGACCTTAACCATACCTCGGGTCACTTGCCACGACCATACCTCCCTGCTCCGGGCGCTGGCTTGACTAGATCGATGTGCGTATCCACCCCGCCGGGTACGTTTTAATCCCGCGCGGGTCTACAGGGCCTGAGCTCTGGCCAGGACTCGGGGAGCATCCCCCCGGGTCAAAGATAAGGATGGGAACGGGAGAGTCGATCGTGGGCCAGGTACGAATTAACCCCGGCCACCCGGCACAGTACTGATACGGCACTCGCTGCCTGGAGGCCGAGTTAATCCTTTCCCTCTTCATACGACCGAGATCGGGGGCCAGGTACTTATTATCCCCGGCCACCTGGCACGCCAGGAGGCCGAGTTAGTCCTTCCCCTCCTCATACGACCGACCCGTTATCCTCCCCCTAAATGGTTAGTCCTTTCACTCTCAGTCACTTCATAACGAACTTTCCCTTTGTCCTCAACGCTACCTATCTATCCACCGGTGCACAGGGCAGCCCGCCGAGCCACTGCAGTCAGCTCGCCGTGCTTACCATATGGTCCCGGTGCTCGTCAGTCACTCCACACATTCATACTCTATACGGTGGTGGACCTAATACACTTCACTTCCCTCACGACACCCCACGCCCTTACAAACGCGTGTGTCACTCGCTATCTCTCTCCATCTACAGCTAAGCTACGCTAGCAACAAGATCCGGATTCTACTCACTGCGCCAATATGTTACGCCCCGTCTGGGAAGAGGGGGCGCAACGGGGGGTGAAGCTCCTGTTAGCGGACCCCCCCCCCCCCCCCCCCCCGCTACGGTTCTATCCAATCTGTCGCTGACGTGGCATGACAACTAAACCCCGGCACCCCTACCTGTATGGTGCCGGGTTTGGCATATCTCCATGTACTATGTACTTACGTTTCACATTAATCGGGGCAGTGCCCCCTCGCTCGGAGATACGGGGGCCTTGCATCCCAGGCTGGTAAAAGCCCCAGTATTGCCGGTGGGCGAACCTCCCTGTCCCCCCGAGGTCCCTGTCTTGTTACGAGTCCCCCGGGGGCATCACTGTATAATTAATACATCACCATCTACCGCGTAGCCTCCTGGTAGACCTGTGCTACTCAAGGGGTCCTAAGACCCTGCTGCGTGTGTCTTGCAATGCCCCGGGATCCCAAGGGAACCCAGAAGAGAAGCCACAGGGGCGGGTGTGTTGCAGGACGTCGTAGCACCGTAGAGTTGCACCCCGCCCCGTGGGGCAATGCGGAACCGCGGGCGTCGGGGCGTCGGTTATGGGCGCGGCAGAGTGGTACTCAGCCACTTACCCGAGCACGCGCGCCGCCCGAGGAGGCCTTGAAGGAATACCACGCGTAACTCGCTCGCTGCACTAAGACAAGACTCTAGTCTCGTGGTCACGTAAGAGATCACCGCGCACCGCGAGGCAGACCTGCCCACACCGGAGTATAGATAAATTATGTCCCCGGTCCTGTGTTCAGAAGCTCAGCCAGCCTTCCCTATGCAAATGTGGTCTGCAGGTGCTGGTGGGTACAGGGCAAAGGTTATATCAGTGTGACAGTTAATCATCTAATGTGTGAAGTGAGGGGTGTGATGCGATGGTTCCTCGATCGATGGCAACTGCTGCATCAGCAATATAAGCCATGACTTTCCACTTCTCCCCACGTCTTGTTCCTTCTTCTTCTCTTCTCTTTTCTTATTCCTCACTTTCTCTCTCCTTTACTCCCGTCTCCCTATTCCCCTTCGTCTGGACGCTCATCTGTAGAACAGCCAAGGTCTGCAAATCTGCAGGTGGCGGCTGCCCTCCCCTTGCTCGCTGATAAGGATAAGTTGTATCAACGAAAACATCGTCGCCTCTCGCTTTCCACTACCATCCTTAACGGTTCTTCTACTTCCCTTATTTATCTTTCTCTCCTTCCTTATTCATTTTTCCTCTGTCCTTCGACCCTCACGCATTGCACAGTATATCACTATATATCAACATTAATTGATAGAAACAAGAGACAAACAACAATTCGATACTGAAAACAAAATTGCCGCTGTTTTTTTTTGGCTTACCCATGTCCACATTTATTGGCAGCAGAATGTAAATATGTATCATAAAAGAAAAGGCCAAAGTCAGCTCATCGAATTTCATTTTCACGCCAAATAGTGTGACCTTTTGACCTCTTATGACCTTATTGTTGACAAAATTCATATATCATTAGTTTGAGGTGATAAACCTAATCAATACGAACATTTTGGTAGTAAAACCATTGTCAAAGGTCTGCACATATGTGATCTATGCCCGTTTACCCTTACCTCAATGTTCAGTCCCAAACAGTGATTCCCATTCCTATCTTCAGTCGTCATTTGTGCAAAATGCTCAAGGATGCAAAAGTTGCACCCAATAGATTCCAAAACTAGAGGTTTCAGGCTATCAAAATCCGCAAAGAACAATTATGCACCACAAATTCAAGGTTCGACTATATATGGGGCATGGCCACCGGACTAGACCGATCGTGACGCACTCGGTCAGGGCCACAAAAAGATAGTGCATGCCTTAAAAAATCGGGAAGCTCCCCGATTTTTGTACTCAACGCAACACTATGGTAAGTCATCGTGACGCTATCATTCTTTATGTAGCAGCTATTAGGGTACGGTTAGATATTATATGTATGTGTGAAATGTTAGTATATCCCAACAGCAGGTGTGTGTGGTGTCTGTGTGTATCCCTGTATCAGCACACCTTTTGATGAAATGCACAAACCAGCATGGTATGAGTTGTGTCAGCGTGTTGAGCAAGGATGCTGATGCTTACTCACCACGCGAGCCTGTCCACGCGCACAGGCCATGGGAAACCGGAATCTTGGGAGTTCCGGTCAATCTCCTTATAGGCTGCCGACGAAGCGGAGAGCACAAGCAAGTGAGACGCGATACCTGGCGATCCGATACAAGACACCTTCAGAGGTCTGTGTGTACTCTACACA
>JACEEZ010002500.1:216882-220700 GCA_016584305.1 Chionoecetes opilio | reverse complement strand
AGAGGGGGAGAGAGAGAGGGGAAAGAGTGCCATGACATAATTATCATGTCTGCAAACACTTTTTAAAGATTATACATATAGTGTCTGTCACTGTCATGTCGTCTTCATTATTATTATTATTATTATTATTATTAGTAGTAGTAGTGGTAGTAGTAGTATCATTATTATTATTATTATTATTAGTAGTAGTAGTATCATTATTATTATTATTAGTAGTAGTAGTATCATTATTATTATTATTATAACAAAAAATATATATTAATGCAAATAATTAGCTTCATAAACTTACGACAACAAAAGGCCAGATGAAGAAAAAGTAATTCTCTCTCTCTCTCTCTCTCTCTCTCTCTCTCTCCCCTCTCTCTCTCTCGCTTTCTTGCCAACCCTTCTTCACAAATTTATCTCATTACATTACGTCTCTCTCTCTCTCTCTCTCTCTCTCTCTCTAACCTTTCTTCACAATTGGTCTCATGATAATAAGTCTGCTCTTCATGAATCACGATTGCTTGTATAAAAAAACCACTACATTTTATCTTAGTAATATACTTGATGACTCGAAATTTTGTGAATGCATCTGAATTTTTGTGGTCCATTAAATACTTAGTATCCTAGCGCTTCGTGTCCTGGTGGAACGCCGACGTGAGTTTCGACAGGGGATGCTTGCAGCCTATGTTGATCTCAAGAAGGCGTTTGACTCAGTGCATCGTGAGTCACTCTGGGATCTTCTGCGACTTCGAGGGATTCCTGCAAGGACTATTGGTTTCATAACTGGTCGTATTCTGGGACGAGAGTGTGTGAAGTGTGGGGCAGGTGTATCCAGCTTCTTTCCTGTGAATACAGGAGTGAGGAAAGGGGTTTTTGCGTCCCTTTGCCCCATCACTTTTCAACGCTTTTATGGATGGGTATTGGACAAGGTTGTAGATCAAAGTGATTGTGGAGCATCCGTTGGCAACACAAGATCACTGTATCTGTTTTTGCCGGGTGATGCAGTAATCTTTGCTTTAGTCACTGGAGGTCCTGGTGATGGCTCTCAGGCGCTGCACGAGGAGGCAAAGCCTTTGGGGCTTGAGGTCTCCTGGCTCAAGAACAAGGTCCAGGTGTTTGGAGGACTTACTAGATGAAGCCCGTACAGTCTGTTCATGCGTGTGGCGAGGACATTGAGATCTTGGAAGTTTTACATACCTTGGTTTGCGCAGTCCATAATGACGGCGGGTCACGTCAAGAAGTCTTACGGCGGATTGGCATAGCCCACGGTGTTATGGACTCGCTCAGCGGGAGTATTTGGCGTTGTCGGTACCTGTGCAGGAGGACAAAGATCCGGATCTTCAAGTCGCTTGTGATCCCTGTCTTACTCTATGGTTGTGAGAGATGGACACTAAATAGTGACTTGAAGAGACGAATCAATGCCTTTGGTAATAAGTGTCTTCGCAGAATCATGGGGTATCGCTGGGATGATTACGTGTCAAATCAGCGATTGCACCGTGAGATTGAATCGAGGCCTATTACCTGCATAGCCCGTCAGCGCCAACTTCGGCTATATGGGCATGTGGCAAGCTACCCTGAAACCTGATCCTTCCCATCGGGTTGTATCTGTAAGAGACAATCCGGCGTGGAGGAGGCCAAGGGGGCGCCCACAAGGCTCGTGGCTGGGGCAAGTTGATGTTCTTGTCGAGAGCTGCTTGGTATGGGAAAGGAGCCTGCATGGGAACTCGCGCGTGGTGACCCTCGGGAGTGGCGTCGTAGGGTGGGCGAGGCGACGCCCCCCCCGGCGTATGCCCCCAATGATTGATTGATTGATAAAATACTTACTACTGCCTGACTTATTGTGTGTGTGTTGGGGGGGGGGGGGGAGGAGGGAAAATAGTGTGGAGGTCGTTTGGTACTACACTACTACTATACTAGACATATCTTACTTGCTACGACTACTACTATAACTACTACTCCTACTAACTACCCATACTACTACTCTAGTACTACTACTATACTACTAGCTACTACACTCCCTACTACTACCAATACCCACTATATATCTACTACTACTACTACTACTACTACTATTATTGTTAGCTGGCGGGGGGATATACTATCATTTTACTACTACTACTACTACTACTACTACTGCTACTACCAATACTACTACTACTATTACTATTACTACTACTACTACTACTACTACCACTACTACTCCTACTACTACTACTACCAATACTAGGTACTACTACTACTACTACTACCACTACTACTACTACTACTACTGCTACTACTACCACTACCACTACTACTACTACTGCCATTACTATCACTAATAATATCGTTACTACTACTATAAATATAAAACCTAATATATATTCTTTGTTATTACTACTACAATTTCTGCTTCTCGTAAATGTTCATGTTACTGGCTTCTAAAATTATATGTTAATATATTTTACGGACCTTGTTAAAGTTACCACACCTATATAGGCAACCAACTGAAACCTCTCTCTCTCTCTCTCTCTCTCTCTCTCTCTCTCTCTCTCTCTCTCTCTCTCTCTCTCTCTCTCTCTCTCTCTCTCTCTCTCAAACTTAAGAGTAAGCCCACAGTTATATTTTCTTATACTATTACATTTTAAGTCCATCTATCTATCTGTCTGTCTGTCTATCTATCTATCTATATGTCTGTCTATCTATCTATCTATCTATATGTCTATCTATCTGTCTATCTATCTATATGTCTATCGATCTATCTATTTTTATCACTCTTAGTCTATCTATCTATCCATCTATCTGTCTGTCTATCTATCTATATGTCTATCTATCTATCTATATGTCTATCGATCTATCTATTTTTATCACTCTTAGTCTATCTATCTATCTATCTATCTGTCTGTCTATCTATCTATATGTCTATCTATCTATCTATATGTCTATCGATCTATCTATCTTTATCACTCTTAGTCTATCTATCTATCTATCTATCGATCTATCTATCTTTATCACTCTTAGTCTATCTATCTATCTATCTGTCTATCTATCTATCTGTCTATCGATCTATCTATCTTTATCACTCTTAGTCTATCTATCTATCTATCTGTCTATCTATCTATCTTTATCACTCTTAGTCTATCTATCTATCTATCTATCTATCTATCTATCTCTATCTATCTTTATCACTCTTAGTCTATCTATCTATCTATCGATCTATCTATCTTTATCACTCTTAGTCTATCTATCTATCTATCTGTCTATCTATCTATCTTTATCACTCTTAGTCTATCTATCTATCTATCTATCTATCTATCTATCTGTCTATCTGTCTATTGATCTATCTATCTTTATCACTCTTAGTCTATCTATCGATCTATCTATCTTTATCACTCTTAGTCTATCTATCTATCTATCTATCTATCTATCTATCTTTATCACTCTTAGTCTATCTATCTATATATCTATCTATCTATCTATCGATCTATCTATCTTTATCACTCTTAGTCTATCTATCTATCTATCTGTCTATCTACCTATCTGTCTATCGATCTATCTATCTTTATCACTTAGTCTATCTATCTATCTATCTATCGATCTATCTATCTTTATCACTTAGTCTATCTATCTATCGATCTATCTATCTTTATCACTTAGTCTATCCTATCTATCTATCTATCGATTATCATCTTATCACGTTATCTATCTATCTAACTATCTATCACCACACTTTATCACTCTAGTCATCTATCAACATCTACTACACTATCATCTCTCATCTATACACACAGACACAAGTAAGAGTAATCCACATATTTTTTCTTATACTATTAGTCTAAGTCTATCTATCTATC
>JACEEZ010002500.1:204382-206882 GCA_016584305.1 Chionoecetes opilio | reverse complement strand
AGGTAGTCGGTATCCAGATGCAAGATGCTGTGACCCGATTAGCGTCGTGTGAAAGCTGGCCCGGCGACTCGGAACACACGGACAGACACACAGACTGACTGACACACCGACACTGCAAACTTTACTACTACTACTAATGCTACTACTACTTACTACTGCTACTATACTACTACTACTATTACTACTACTACTACTACTACTACTATTACTACTACTACTACTACTACTGCTACTATACTACTACTACTACTACTACTACTACTACTACTACTACTGCTACTATACTACTACTACTATTACTACTACTACTACTACTACTACTATTACTACTACTACTACTACTACTGCTACTATACTACTACTACTACTACTACTACTACTACTACTACTACTGCTACTATTACTACTACTTACTATTACTACTACTACTACTACTATACTATTACTACTACTACTACTATACTGCTACATACTACTACACTACTACTACTACTACTACTACTACTACTAATATACTACTATTACTACTATACTACTATACTACTGCTACTACACTATACTATACTACTACTACTGCTACTCCGCTACTATATTACTACTACACTACTAACTACTACTACTGTACTATACTACTATACTTACTACTACTACTACTATACTAACTACTACTACTACTGCTACTATACTGTACTACGTACGCTACTATACTCTACTTACTACTACTACTACTACTACTACTACACTACTACTACTACTACTACTACTACTACTATACTACTACTACTACTACTACTACTACTACTACTACTAGACACACAGACAAACTGACACACCGACACTGCAAACTTTAATACTATTTACTTATCATTTCAGCATTAAAATTCCCTTTCTAACTCACCCCTATACGAATGCCAAGTACTTGACCCCTTATTGAGGCCCAGAACGTTATTTCCATTGTAATTTGGGTACCATTGCACTATTTTTAATGACTAAGTAATGTTTTATAGCTATGACCTGTTTAGTATCCTTGTCCACTAACTAATTTGGTATATTAAGTGACTTTTCATAATTTTATGGCTCGAAAACATACCATTTTTTTATAGCCAAGGAAAGATCTGGGCGTGAAGGGTTCTGTGAGGAATACTGAGATGGCTTGAAACATTTGTGGGTTCGCGTATCCCCCGGACAAGGGCTATTTCTGACCACTGCCTCAGCCCATGGAGGTGTATAGGAACCCTCAGGGGCCCACCTTTCCCCACCCAGCCCACACAAACACCCACCCCTGCCCACACACACACACACACACCCACCCTTACTCTCTACCACCTTACGCGAGGCCCTAACTCATGCCACATACCGCTATACCCACCACCGATACCCACCACTCCCTCCCTTCCTTGCCTTCCCTCCTCTCTTCCCTTTCAGCTTGTGGTGTAGGTTATGTTTAGGGGAGATATTGGTGGTGTTTTGAGCCTAGTTTTACTCCTTATGTGTGTGCGTGTGCGTGTGCGTGTGTGAGAGAGAGAGAGAGAGAGAGAGAGAGAGAGAGAGAGAGAGAGAGAGAGAGAGAGAGAGAGAGAGAGAGAGAGAGAGAGAGAGAGAGAGAGAGAGAGAGAGAGAATCATTACACACAGTTGAAGATAAAAACATAAGCTTGATAATGACTTTTCATACCTACCAACTTCTACGCCTTAAAGAATACAAAAACAACGAATAAGAATAACAACAATGATGATAACAATGAAATCATGATAATAATAATAATAATAATAATAATGAAAACAATGCGATAATGGGACTAGAGGATAAAACTATCAAGACATTTTAGCAAAGGCAAAAAAAAAATAGCCTCGAAATACTATACAGCACATCCACCCAGCAATAAACTGTAAACCTCCTATGATAGAAAATAAATAGAACCATGGAGGCATTTTCCGATCTATACTTCTGTAGCTCAAATAAACTACCTGTCGTGGCCTCGTCTAGCTAGCTATACACGGCGGGGCAGGTTACCACACGGCTGGGTCCTGACTTTCACTGCGCCATTACCCACACAACACAGGCTTACTGCCACACATAGAGACACTGCCAGGCTTGCCATACCACTGCCAGGCTTCGTTAATGCTCGTAGATACACTAGGAATGCTCGTAGCCTTCTCGTACAGCTGGTTATTTATAGTACATGATTTGATGCCATGTTATTTCTGACTTGAAGATCATTTTGCTTCTATAACTATAACCGTGATAACTTGTGCTACTACTGCTACTGCTGCTGCTACTACTACTACTACTACTACTCCTACTATTGCAACACTTCTACTACTACTACTACCGCTACTTCTACTACCACCACCATCACTTCTACTACTATTATTACAACCACCACCACCACTACTACTACCACCTACCACCACCACCACTACTACTACTACTACTACCTACAACAACAACAACTACTACTACTACTACTTCCACTACTACTACTACTACTACTACTGCT
>JACEEZ010002500.1:194382-199382 GCA_016584305.1 Chionoecetes opilio | reverse complement strand
TGACGGCCGCCGCCGTTCACGACACTGGCGGGGCGTGGCGGGGGTGCCCCGTTGCTGATCCTGCTCATCTCATCCTCGTCGCGGCGATTCTTATACTTCATGTCCTTCTTGCCTCTCTTGTCCTTGTCACCTTCAGGCTGTGGCGGCGGAGCCACGGGCGGCATCACCATCTGGCGGGGCCGCGAGGGCCGTGTGCCGCTGGCCGTGCCGTAGATGGAGGAGGTGGAGCGGGCGGACCTGATGGTGCCGGAGTAGTCGGAGTAGAGCAGCTCCGGCTCGGGCTTGACGGGTCCCGCCCACACCTTGTGGTTCTCGTCGCCATTATAGATGGAGACCTCGTCGCCCTGGGAGGTGGGGGAGGCGGGGGCGTCCTGGGTGGGGGAGGAGCCCAGGGAGAGGGAGGTGGGGATGATCTCAGAGGTACCGCTCCCCAGGTCCTCGATCTCCAGGGCGCGCTCCTCCGTCACGCGCCCGCCGTACACAGAGTCGTACTGGCTGGCACTGACGCTAGCCGTGCCCGTGCCCGTGCCCGTGCCCGTGCCCGTGCCGCCCTCCAGGCTGCGGGCGTACATGGAGTCCGCGTAGGCGTGGAAGCAGCATCGCACGAGGGCGTTGGCGGGCGTCTCACGCTTGCATATGAAGGCGTGGCACTCGAGCACCTTGATGCCGGAGGTGCGGCGCATGATGCAAGCGAAGAGCGGCGGGTGGTTGATGTTGGGGTTGCGCGCGAAGGGGGAGTCGAGGGGCAGGAACCTGGGCACGGCGGCGCCCTCGCCCCCCGCCACCACCACGTAGCGCACCGCGGCGCAGTAGTGCAAGGACTCGATGGGGAAGAAGCGCGTCACCTTCTTCTGGTTCTCGTCCACGTTCTCCAGCAGCATGCCGTTAGACCACACGGAGAGCCACGAGTCGATGCCCCGGGCACTCACGGCGCCCTCCGCGGGGTACAGCTCCCTGAGGGGTTCCTGGATGCCCTGCAGGCCGTCCTTGGTCACCTGGGGCACCGAGGACCCCAGGTACAGCACACGGCACCGACAGATGGGTGTCACGTCCGCCCCGCCCCGCCGTGCCATCCTCATGCTTCTGGGAGACACAACAACGTCACTGTATGATAACAATATGATCTAGGGACCAGCCGAGTGGCTCACGCACTGCACCGAGGAGAGGAAGGCTGCGGCCTCTGCCTGCACCTGTTCATACTGCGCTCCTGTCACGCCAGCCACCCACCAGCACTCCCAGCCACCCCTGTACACTGGCTACACACTCAAGTTCTCAACACAAGTGAGCGGAGGAGGCGCACACTCTCAGGTATGCGGCCACACTGCGCATGCCTCGTCCACACCCGGCCGTCCCCGCAACACACCGCCAGCCAATCCTCGCGCCACGCAGAAACTGGGTTACACCGCCGCCAAGGATCCTCGGAGGTTCCAGGGCTGCGCAGCCTGCGCTGCGCTTGTCCCCTTAATGCTTCTGCATGCTGGCCAGCGACTTACTGACGCACCGCATAATGCACTTGTTTCACCCTCAACAGTCATCATATCATACAAGCCCTGGCAGCGCCTGGCATACCCAACACCGTGAGCCCTACCCTGGGTATGGGTATGCGGGGCGGCGGGCAGGAGGCTGTGGTCAAGGGTGTCTTAACATTTCCCTTCACCAGCACTCTTGGAGACATGCATCAGAGTTGTTGACTTCTTTGTTTTTGGAAGAGCTGTCCCTCCTCTCTTGAGATTGAAGTTGAGAAGCCATAAATTCATGGCCCTTAGTAGTGCAACAGTGATGTGCGTAGCTATTACAAACATTAAAACACCACCTTTACCATCGTTATCTGCTGTGTGTTAAGAGCCACCCCGTGTGTTTGGCAAAAAGACTTTGGTGTGGAAAAAAGAGAACATATTAAGATTGCATATAATTCAAAACACGCAGTTACTCGGTGGGGCGATGGCCTTGGCGGGGCAATGCCTAGGGTAGACGCGTATGTACGTACACACACACACACACACACACACACACACACACACACACACACACACACACACACACACACACACACACACACACACACTACACACACACACACACACACACGTACACACACACACACACAGGTTTGTCACCCTTGTCATGTCCCACCCCGCCACACCCACCACCCCCTCTCCCCCACCCACCCGTCCCGCCCACCCCTACCACCCACCCCGCCACGCCCATCACCGCCTCGCCCATCCGGTCAACCCGCGTAAATATAAAAGAAATTCGTCCTCTGGGAAAGTTTGTGACGTCACTACCGAGCTGTAGGAGCAGAGGCTGCACTGGGGTCTGGGGGCCTAGACAATAGGCTACACATATACATTATTTGTGTCCAGGTTCGTTCCTACATTAATTTAACAATTATATATTTTTTCGTAACCTACAATGCTTTAGAGTCAGACGTTGACACACACAGCAGGGGTGGGCACTTCCGCAAACACTTCCCAAAACCGCAATTTCCGCAAATTGCAGAAGTCAGAATACGTTTGCGGATGTGCGGAAGTGTAAATGTTTGCGGATTTGCCTTTGCGGAACTACTCCCGCAAAGGCAAATATGTCCGCAAATTTCGTATGTTTACTTATAAAAGCATTTGACACCGTAACTATTAGGCCCAGACACAGACCCCTGTATACCTGCACTGTAACTATTAGGCCCAGACACAGACCACTGTATACCTGCACTGTAACTATTAGGCCCAGACACAGACCCCTGTATACCTGCACTGTAACTATTAGGCCCAGACACAGACCACTGTATACCTGCACTGTAACTATTAGGCCCAGACACAGACCACTGTATACCTGCACTGTAACTATTAGGCCCAGACACAGACCACTGTATACCTGCACTGTAACTATTAGGCCCAGACACAGACCTCTGTATACCTGCACTGTAACTATTAGGCCCAGACACAGACCCCTGTATACCTGCACTGTAACTATTAGGCCCAGACACAGACCCCTGTATACCTGCACTGTAACTATTAGGCCCAGACACAGACCCCTGTATACCTGCACTGTAACTATTAGGCCCAGACACAGACCCCTGTATACCTGCACTGTAACTATTAGGCCCAGACACAGACCCCTGTATACCTGCACTGTAACTATTAGACCCAGACACAGACCCCTGTATACCTGCACTGTAACTATTAGGCCCAGACACAGACCACTGTATACCTGCACTGTAACTATTAGGCCCAGACACAGACCTCTGTATACCTGCACTGTAACTATTAGGCCCAGACACAGACCTCTGTATACCTGCACTGTAACTATTAGGCCCAGACACAGACCCCTGTATACCTGCACTGTAACTATTAGGCCCAGACACAGACCCCTGTATACCTGCACTGTAACTATTAGACCCAGACACAGACCTCTGTATACCTGCACTGTAACTATTAGGCCCAGACACAGACCCCTGTATACCTGCACTGTAACTATTAGGCCCAGACACAGACCACTGTATACCTGCACTGTAACTATTAGGCCCAGACACAGACCCTGTATACCTGCACTGTAACTATTAGGCCCAGACACAGACCCCTGTATACCTGCACTGTAACTATTAGGCCCAGACACAGACCCTGTATACCTGCACTGTAACTATTAGGCCCAGACACAGACCCCTGTATACCTGCACTGTAACTATTAGGCCCAGACACAGACCCCTGTATACCTGCACTGTAAGTATTAGACCCAGACACAGACCCCTGTATACCTGCACTGTAACTATTAGGCCCAGACACAGACCCCTGTATACCTGCACTGTAACTATTAGGCCCAGACACAGACCCTGTATACCTGCACTGTAACTATTAGGCCCAGACACAGACCACTGTATACCTGCACTGTAACTATTAGGCCCAGACACAGACCACTGTATACCTGCACTGTAACTATTAGGCCCAGACACAGACCTCTGTATACCTGCACTGTAACTATTAGGCCCAGACACAGACCCCTGTATACCTGCACTGTAACTATTAGGCCCAGACACAGACCCCTGTATACCTGCACTGTAACTATTAGGCCCAGACACAGACCCCTGTATACCTGCACTGTAACTATTAGGCCCAGACACAGACCACTGTATACCTGCACTGTAACTATTAGGCCCAGACACAGACCACTGTATACCTGCACTGTAACTATTAGGCCCAGACATAGACCACTGTATACCTGCACTGTAACTATTAGGCCCAGCACAGACCCTGTATACCTGCACTGTAACTATTAGGCCCAGACACAGACCCCTGTATACCTGCACTGTAACTATTAGGCCCAGACACAGACCCCTGTATACCTGCACTGTAACTATTAGGCCCAGACACAGACCTCTGTATACCTGCACTGTAACTATTAGGCCCAGACACAGACCTCTGTATACCTGCACTGTAACTATTAGGCCCAGACAGACCCCTGTATACCTGCACTGTAAGTATTAGACCCAGACACAGACCTCTGTATACCTGCACTGTAAGTATTAGACCCAGACACAGACCACTGTATACCTGCACTGTAACTATTAGACCCAGACACAGACCTCTGTATACCTGCACTGTAACTATTAGGCCCAGACATAGACCTCTGTATACCTGCACTGTTCACGCTGCAATGTTTTGAAATTGCGGGGCTGCATAGCGCCCGACAAAGAGATATAGTGGTCTGTGGGCTATCATATAGACTGGTTTATCAGTATATATGATATACTGTAATCTTCGTAAATGTTCGTTCTATAATATTATCAAATAAAAAACACTAAAACACGCTAAAGAAATGCCATTACGAGACTCTGATTCACTTCAACTCTTCGCCATTTAAAACTTTGCGAGTCAACTTTTATCATGAAGGGTATCAATAGCAGCGCAATTTTATTAGCTTTCCATTGATGTATTTCGTTTTCTGATAAATGAATTAGAACCATGCATAAATTAGCATTAAATAAATAAATAAAATCATCAATCGGG
>JACEEZ010002500.1:181882-186882 GCA_016584305.1 Chionoecetes opilio | reverse complement strand
GGGGGCAGTGAAGTCAGCGGTACGGGGCGGGGGGCAGTGAAGGCAGCGGTACGGGGCGGGGGGCAGTGAAGTCAGCGGTACGGGGCGGGGGGCAGTGAAGTCAGCGGTACGGGGCGGGGGGCAGTGAAGTCAGCGGTACGGGGCGGGGGGCAGTGAAGTCAGCGGTACGGGGCGGGGGGCAGTGAAGGCAGCGGTACGGGGCGGGGGGCAGTGAAGTCAGCGGTACGGGGCGGGGGGCAGTGAAGTCAGCGGTACGGGGCGGGGGGCAGTGAAGTCAGCGGTACGGGGCGGGGGGCAGTGAAGTCAGCGGTACGGGGCGGGGGGCAGTGAAGTCAGCGGTACGGGGCGGGGGGCAGTGAAGTCAGCGGTACGGGGCGGGGGGCAGTGAAGTCAGCGGTACGGGGCGGGGGGCAGTGAAGTCAGCGGTACGGGGCGGGGGGCAGTGAAGTCAGCGGTACGGGGCGGGGGGCAGTGAAGTCAGCGGTACGGGGCGGGGGGCAGTGAAGTCAGCGGTACGGGGCGGGGGGCAGTGAAGTCAGCGGTACGGGGCGGGGGGCAGTGAAGTCAGCGGTACGGGGCGAGGGGCAGTGAAGTCAGCGGTACGGGGCGGGGGGCAGTGAAGTCAGCGGTACGGGGCGGGGGGCAGTGAAGTCAGCGGTACGGGGCGGGGGGCAGTGAAGTCAGCGGTACGGGGCGGGGGCAGTGAAGTCAGCGGTACGGGGCGGGGGGCAGTGAAGTCAGCGGTACGGGGCGGGGGGCAGTGAAGTCAGCGGTACGGGGCGGGGGGCAGTGAAGTCAGCGGTACGGGGCGGGGGGCAGTGAAGGCAGCGGTACGGGGCGGGGGGCAGTGAAGTCAGCGGTACGGGGCGGGGGGCAGGACACAGGGCAGCTGAGCCTGGCTAACAGCTACGCCGGAGTCTTGCCTCGCGCACCGCACCTGTTCCCCGCTGCACGACCACCGCTGATGCTGCTGCCGCCTCCACACACACACACACACACACAGACGCTACAGCTGGGATTCTTCATTCTTCAACTTTACTTCGGTTACTACCACGCTAACAATATAAAACTAAGGTCCTGTGGTATATGAATTTAATATGTATTTCTATCATCACTCAGCCTAGATTCCTTAACCCTACTTAGACTCCTATACTATACTAAGAACAAAATAAGGTCCTGTGTCTTAGGATCTAGTAGGCGTCTTGCTCTTCTTCTACCATGTTAACAATATAAAACTAAAATAGTTTCTCTATGGATCTAATACGAATTTTACAAACTTGTATGTTGTCGAGCTATAAAATTACGAAAAGTGACTGAATATACCAAATGAGTTAGTGGACGAGGATACTAAACAGGTCATAGCTATAAAGTATTGCTTATAGTCACTAAAAAAAACCTCTAATGGTACCCAAATTACAATGGAAATTACTTCTGGGTCTCAAGGGGTTAGTCTCGCGGTGTGTTTAGTTATCTAGCAAGAAGTGTTTATGGGAAGGCAGCGGCACGTTTATTTGTACTTAATATAAAGGATCTGTTGTTAATGTCTGGTCTATAGAGCCTTGTTGTGTTAATCCTTCGTTACTTGTGTTATGGAAGGACGGGTGTCACGCGATTACTGCCAACACACTGACCACAAGGGGTGTGTGTGTGTGTGTGTGTGTGTGTGTGTGTGTGTGTGTGTGTGTTGGTGGTGTGTGTGTGTGTGTGTGTGTGTGTGGTGTGTGTGTGTGTTTTGTGTGTGTGTGTGTCCTGACCACCTTCAGTAATTGGGTGCCGTCAAATAATTGTCGCAAAATGAACCTTGCTGAACCCAAGACTATAATACACACACACACACACACACACACACACACACGGGGGAACTTCGTAGTGTAGTGGTTAGCACGCTCGGCTCACAACCGAGAAGTCCCGGGTTCGATCCCCGGGCGGAGCGAAGACAGACGGGCGGTCTTCTTAAAACCTGAGCCCCTGTCCACCCAGCAGTGAATGGGTACCAGGTGTTAGCCGGGGGTTTGTGACCTGCCTCCCGGGGTGGTGGCTTCGGCCAACACTAAGCACTAAGGATGAATGATAAAATAAATGTTGATATGGAGACGGGGCCATCACGAGCGTTGCTCAGGCCCTGTAAAATAAAAAACTAGATGAATACACACACCGCCTCAACGGCTTGGTGGCTTAGAGCGTCCGGCACCATTCTGTGGTCAGGCGTTCGATCCCCGGCCTCGCTCATTACCGGGGATTTTTCCACTGAGAAATTCGGGCGGTTACTGTCTCCCTTGAGCAAGGGGGATGGGGGTGTGTGGTGTGTGAGGTCCCAGCATTACCCAAAGATCGGTAATAATGAGCTCCAAGCTCGCACCGGGAGGGTAAAACTGCCGATCGTGAGTCCGACTCGCGTGGACCAGGACCCTGGGTGAATGACACCCGGGAGTCACCACCATGGCAGGTAATGCGTCATGCGCCTGACATTTACCCAAACCCTGCATGGCCGTCACCTCCACACAGTGATGCCAACACAGACACAAGGCTTAGGCAGGCACACACCGTGACTCGCAGCGCCTGGCCCGTGACGCAGAGCTTCAAGGGTACCATCAAATGCCATTACTCTTCACAGGACCCTCACAGCACCTAAGGGTAGCATGGGAAGTCTTCATCATGTCACAGCGATTATAAGGTGATTATAACCCCTTCCTGATAGTACACAGCTAGAATCATGGCTAAATAAAGTAGTATGTTCACAGGATCTTCAAAACACCTAAGATATGGATATATGGATGTACAAGTCTTCCGTATTTCACAGGGATATATAAAGAGATTACAAGCCTCCCTCGGCCGTGTAAAGCTAGGAACGTGTATAAATCAGGCACTGGCGGGGTATATTCGAGACTGCGGGGTGTGTGTGTGGCGTGGAAACAGGATAAGGATGAATGTATTAATCTCCCTTCTTTCACAGCGATATAAAGTGATTACGACCTCTACCCCGATATACACAGCTAGGAACGTGTATAAATCAGGCACTGGCGGGTATTATCGCTACTGTAGTGTGTGGGGGTGGCGTGCAGGCAGCCGCAGGTCCTCCGATGCCCGGCCAGGGAACACTGATGGCCGCAGCAGCACGCCTTCACGGCACAACCAAGCCGGGATTGTGTTAATATTTACACTGCTCCTTGCCTGGCCATTGCCTTTAACATTTCCCACCAATCTACCCAACAATCAACTGCATTTCGTCCTAAGGAAACACTTAATAACACCCTTTTATACCCTATACGACCTATTATACCTGGCCTTTCTTACTCTAATATAGGGACAGTATACATTGGTGACGTGTAATTGCCGCTTCTCTAAGGCACGTTAAGGCTTCCATAGGTTGTAGAGCCTCACCAATGTGATAATTTTCCTTGAGTTAAGAGCGTGTTGTGTGTTTGCCGTGGCCGCCAGCGTCTTGCCAGTCATCTGGGTAAACCTTTGCACCGCCTCAGCCCTCCCGGCCCTACACACGCGCCTCTCTACCCTATGCAACACTACGTTATACCACCACTATACCTGTAATGCATGGTAGTATAAGTAGTATGCCCTATAGTAAGGCAGTCTAGAAGTGACAGGGTAGGGTGAGGTGCTGAGGTCATCGTAATGTATCGTGCGTGAGGTGGTGTTTCAGTGTGTTTCAGTAATTATGTTCACTGTCAACCCTCAGTCCGTCACTCCTTGCAACGCTTGAGGGAACCAGTACTCGTATATAAAACACCTGTGTATGTATGTATGTATGTGCCTCCTCCCTACACTCTTAGAAAAAAAGGGCAGGAAAAGGGTAGAAAAAGGGTATTTGTAGTGATGAAATACTGCTACCCTTTTTCTACCCTTACAAATATACCCTTTTGCAACCCTAAATATACCCTTTTCCAACCCCAAATATACCCTTTCTCATCCCTCTCGTCTAAAAAGGGTAGATAAAGGGTAGATGAAGGGTATAATCAGCAGCATCTACCCTCCAGCCTGGACATAGGGTATAAAAAGGGTAGTGATGGTGCGATGTAACAATTCTACCCTTAATGTACCCCTTATTTCTGAGAGTGTAGGGTTAGGCTCATTGTTTATACCAATGAAAAAACACAACGTAATATTATGCTATTCATACGTATACTATAGCACGATGAGAAAACCCATCATGTATTATATCTAGCTAAGTTCTTCAGTTTATATTATTCCTATCTCTCTATAATCGTAACCTTCAATACCAAGAAACACTATCAATATCACACTAATTTATGACAGCAAATATTTCCTAATGATCACTGATGCTTAAATCACTTATAGTATTGACATTAGAAGTACAGTGGAAAGCAGACAATATTGCCCTGAGTAACTGTACATCATTGCAACGTCATAGACAGGAGTTAGTATTTGGGGTTTTTACATCACAAAGGACTGGCCAAGGGCAAAAAAAAGAAAAAGTTTTACCTTACACAGGAGTAATGCTTAGCCCCTTCACGCCCAGATCTTTCCTTGGCTATATAAAATCGTCTGTTGTGGAGCCATAAAATTACGAAAAGTAACTAAATATACCAAATTAGCTAGTGGACAAGGATACTAAACAGGTCATAGCTATAAAATATTGCTTATAGTCACTCAAAACGTCTAATGGCACCCAAATTACAATGGATATTACGTTCTGGGTCTCAAGGGGTTATTTGCCAGTCCCTATTAACTCAGACAAGAGTTATGGTTTGTGGGGCCATGCGTCATGTTAAGCAACCGTTAGCACAGATACAGATGAGTTGCGATAATGAAAAATGATAAAATAACAAAGAAATTCATGGATCACTAATACCCACTCACACCAAAACATAAATAAATACTGAAGCAGACACACTCTTAGAAAAAAAGGGCAGGAAAAGGGTAGAAAAAGGGTATTTGTAGTGATGAAATACTGCTACCCTTTGTCTACCCTTACAAATATACCCTTTCGGATCGACGCAAATATACCCTTTTGCAGCCCTCTC
>JACEEZ010002500.1:94382-179382 GCA_016584305.1 Chionoecetes opilio | reverse complement strand
TTTTTGGCGTCCCTTTCTTGTTTTTTGGCGTCCCTTTCTTCTTTTTTGGCGTCCCTTTCTTCTTTTTTGGCGTCCCTTTCTTCTTTTTTGGCGTCCCTTTCTTCTTTTTTGGCGTCCCTTTCTTCTTTTTTGGCGTCCCTTTCTTCTTTTTTGGCGTCCCTTTCTTCTTTTTTGGCGTCCTTTCTTGTTTTTTGCGTCCCTTTCTGTTTTTTGGCGTCCCTTTCTTTTTTTTGGCGTCCCTTTCTTGTTTTTTGGCGTCCCTTTCTTCTTTTTTGGCGTCCCTTTCTTCTTTTTGGCGTCCCTTTCTTGTTTTTTGGCGTCCCTTTCTTCTTTTTTGGCGTCCCTTTTCTTCTTTTTTGGCGTCCCTTTCTTCTTTTTGGCGTCCCTTTCTTGTTTTTTGGCGTCCCTTTCTTCTTTTTTGGCGTCCCTTTCTTCTTTTTTGGCGTCCCTTTCTTCTTTTTTGGCGTCCCTTTCTTGTTTTTTGGCGTCCCTTTCTTCTTTTTTGGCGTCCCTTTCTTGTTTTTTGGCGTCCCTTTCTTGTTTTTTGGCGTCCCTTTCTTCTTTTTTGGCGTCCCTTTCTTCTTTTTTGGCGTCCCTTTCTTCTTTTTTGGCGTCCCTTTCTTCTTTTTTGGCGTCCCTTTCTTCTTTTTTGGCGTCCCTTTCTTCTTTTTTGGCGTCCCTTTCTACTATTTGTTTTCACGACTTAGTAATTTCCACCATAGAAGAATTAACATAGCAAACACTTCTAATATCACGTTGAATCATAAGAACATAAGAACATAAGAAAATAAGGAAGCTACAAGAGGCCGTGAGACCTACACGTGATAGTTCCTGTTACCTAACACTACCTACATCCACCTTTCATCCCCGTCCATAACACTGTCTAGCCTCCTTTTAAAGCTCCCTATTGACTCCTCACTAACTACCTGTCTACTGAGTCCATGCCAATCATTCACCACCCTATTTGTGAACCAGTTTCTCCCTATTTCTTTTTTAAATCTACGGTTTTCCAGCTTGAATCCATGACTTCTTGTTGTATTATAGTACAAAGAATGCCTTAGTGAGGGTCTGAGAAACACCCACCTGTGATAGAGGGCACAGGTGTGAGGGAAGAGGCAGGACACAGGTGTGAGGGAAGAGGCAGGACACAGGTGTGAGGGAAGAGGCAGGGCACAGGTGTGAGGGAAGAGGCAGGGCACAGGTGTGAGGGAAGAGGCAGGACACAGGTGTGAGGGAAGAGGCAGGGCACAGGTGTGAGGGAAGAGGCAGGGCACAGGTGTGAGGGAAGAGGCAGGACACAGGTGTGAGGGAAGAGGCAGGACACAGGTGTGAGGGAGGAGGCAGGACACAGGTGTGAGGGAAGAGGCAGGGACAGGTGTGAGGGAAGAGGCAGGGCACAGGTGTGAGGAAGAGGCAGGACACAGGTGTGAGGGAGGAGGCAGGACACAGGTGTGAGGGAGGAGGCAGGACACAGGTGTGAGGGAAGAGGCAGGGGACAGGTGTGAGGGAAGAGGCAGGGGACAGGTGTGAGGGAAGAGGCAGGGCACAGGTGTGAGGGAAGAGGCAGGACACAGGTGTGAGGGAGGAGGCAGGACACAGGTGTGAGGGAAGAGGCAGGACACAGGTGTGAGGGAAGAGGCAGGACACAGGTGTGAGGGAAGAGGCAGGGCACAGGTGTGAGGGAAGAGGCAGGACACAGGTGTGAGGGAGGAGGAGGACACAGGTGTGAGGGAAGAGGCAGGACACAGGTGTGAGGGAGAGGCAGGACAAGGTGTGAGGGAAGAGGCAGGACACAGGTGTGAGGGAAGAGGCAGGACACAGGTGTGAGGGAAGAGGCAGGGCACAGGTGTGAGGGAAGAGGCAGGACACAGGTGTGAGGGAAGAGGCAGGGACAGGTGTGAGGGAAGAGGCAGGACACAGGTGGAGGGAGAGGCAGGACACAGGTGTGAGGGAAGAGGCAGGACACAGGTGTGAGGGAAGAGGCAGGGCACAGGTGTGAGAAAAGTTAGAAAGAATAATGATTAATAAGAGAAAAGTATGTGTCTGAATAGTGAAGCTGGAGAGAGAGAGAGAGAGAGGAGAGAGGAGGAGAGAGAGAGTGAGAGAGAGAGAGAAGAGAGAGAGGAGAGAGAGTGAGAGAGAGAGGAGAGAGAGAGAGGAGAGAGAGAGAAGAGAGAGAGAGAGGAGAGAGAGAGAGAGAGAGAGAGAGAGAGAGAGAGAGAGAGAGAGAGAGAGAGAGAGAGAGAGAGAGAGAGAGAGAGAGAGAGAGAGAGAGAGAGAGAGAGAGAGAGAGAAGAGAGAGAGAGAGAGGAGAGAGAGAGAGAAGAGGAGAGAGAGAGGAGAGAGAGAGAGGAGAGAGAGAATACGCAGATACTTTCTTATCACCACATAAATAGTAGTAACAGGTTAATATCATAGGTTCTGAGTTATTCAAGAAAAACGTGATTTCTCCTCACAAAAAAACTAAATACCCTATTTAATCATCCCTATTTAAGAGTATATATAATAATAGGGGCATACATAATATAATCCTAATAGGGGCATAGGTCATTTACCCTTATTATTGACATCGAGCTTCGCTTGCTGTCGCTTACCATAAGACCCGTGGAACCAAGTTTCCGCCAAAAAGTGTATAACTACATCTAAATATTGTCGGATTGAGCTGAAATGTGTCATGCCAGTAGTGCTGTCAAAATCAATTGGGGTCGTCGGAAGAATTTTGTTGCGTAAAATAAGCCCTTAATGAGTAATTAGCATAAACTACTCCTAATTATTGTTGGATTGAGTTGACATTCGACATCCAAGTAGTGCTGTCAAAATCAACGGGGGTCTGTTAAACAAACTTTTTGCATTGAACAATTAGCCCTTAATGAGTAATTCACGTAATGAGTTAATTGGCTGGAACGTGGCTCGCTGTCACGTTCCAGCCGCAGGAACTGAGCCAAAAGCAAAGGGGCCAGAGGCTGGACGTCTATACTTTATTATATATATATAGCACAAATATATTCCCCGGTCATTACCTAAGCCCAGGGAAAAAAGAAGATCCAATTATTCCCTCCGACATTCACTCTTTATCATTGTGGCAGAATGTGGCAGCCTTGCGTAACACTTAAAAGATGCAGCAATGTCAAGTGACGTAATAATTGTAACGTGGCAGTGCTGCGTAAGACATAAAAGATACGGCAATGTCAAGTGACGTAATAATTTTAACGAATCAATTGTTCGTCACCCCAAACAAATTCAACCAGGAAATGATTGACAGAAATGCAGATTGCGAGGACATCTTTACGAGGAGTGTTAACAAGAACAAAGGCATGCCGCAATTTGAAGCACCTTAATATGAAAACAAGTTATGACGCGTTTGGAACCACTGAAGTTAATGAATGAAGTTATGGTCGTGCAGAGACAGAGAGAAAGATTTACGAAACTACAATATATCCTACTTACGCTTCTGCTGTTTGTGTAGCTATAAAGTGATTAACATTCTGTGTGTGTGTGTGTGTGGGTGTGTGGGTGTGTATTGGAGGAGGTGGCCATGTCAACTGTCCTACGTGAAGTCTACAAAACGACGGGCAACAACCTGTGGTCAGACTCGAAGTAACATATCAAAGTAACATATACATACATAAGTAGCTTTGGTGTGACTAATGGACTAACATTCTGGATTGACTAACCTTCAGTGTTTGAGAATTATCGTTGTTGTTGAAAATTAGAAGGGCCACACAAGGGAATCCGAGCCCTGGATAGCCCATCAGAGATAACACTGACATGCCGATATCATAAAAGACAACACGGTGGGGAAATGATCTCTGTTGAACAGTTAAAAGAATAGAGTCCTCGTGTTTTCACCATAATTACGCTTAATTGACTCTTAACTGGGCTAGCAGACGCGTGCGCTTATTGACTACCCGAGCTGGGGAGAGGTATGAACCACTGAAACGGAAGATACCCTGCAAGACTCATCCCCATTCACTCTCTCTCTCTCTCTCTCTCTCTCTCTCTCTCTCTCTCTCTCTCTCTCTCTCTCTCTCTCTCTCTCTCTCTCTCTCTCTTCTTCCAATGATATCTATCCCAATTTTTTAAGCCTCTATATATCAGATCCGCCAGACTCGGAGCATTCTTCGGGGCCACTCTTTGTATTCTTTCGATCTTCTTTACGTCATAGCATACGTCATAGCATACGTTATAGCATACGTCATAGCATACGTGATAGCATACGTCATAGCATACGTTATAGCATACGTCATAGCATACGTTATAGCATACGTCATAGCATACGTTATAGCATACGTCATAGCATACGTCATAGCATAGAGTATGGTCATAGCATACGTTATAGCATACGTCATAGCATAGAGTATGGTCATAGCATACGTTATAGCATACGTTATAGCATACGTTATAGCATACGTCATAGCATACGTTATAGCATAGAGTATGGTCATAGCATACGTTATAGCATAGAGTATGGTCATAGCATACGTTATAGCATACGTCATAGCATAGAGTATGGTCATAGCATACGTTATAGCATACGTCATAGCATAGAGTATGGTCATAGCATACGTTATAGCATACGTTATAGCATACGTTATAGCATAGAGTATGGTCATAGCATACGTTATAGCATACGTCATAGCATACGTTATAGCATAGAGTATGGTCATAGCATACGTTATAGCATACGTCATAGCATAGAGTATGGTCATAGCATACGTTATAGCATACGTCATAGCATACGTTATAGCATACGTCATAGCATACGTTATAGCATACGTCATAGCATACGTCATAGCATATCATTTACCACCATGCATGGCATACTCTAATCCTGGGCAGATCATGACCACACTTGACTTTTTTGTAGCATATCCACCTCCATATAATAAATAGGCAAGTCTTTGTATGCAGCCCACACGCCGCGAATATGCCTACCGCCAGCCAGCAGCCATGGACATGTCATCATTCGCATGTATGATCCATAACATACAATATAAACCCTAGATATTGTGATTGAATAAACAGTATTATTCCAGATGAACACCGAATTCACTTTGGTGGACGAGACAATTTTTTTCTGGTGAGTTTTGATGTTTTGAATTAATCTGCTGACCGTTACTGTCTGCAACCGTTTCTGTCGGTAAAAGGTTCGTTTTTGTTTTTGTTTTGTTTTGTTAGGGTAAGGTTAGGTTTAGGTTATGTTAGGTAAAGGTTAGGTTAGGGATAGGTTCGGTTAGGTTCAATTTGTTTATTTTTTTTGTCATTTTTGAAGAATTTTGTTTTTATTTGCGACAGAAACGGTGCGCAGATTCATTCAAAACACACCAAAACTCACCAGAAAAAATAGTTTCGTCCACCAAACGAAGTTCGGTGTTCATCTGGAAATTTATCGAAAAACAGTAAACGACTTTGAACATCACATATTCACGATAGTAGCGATGCAAGTACGTTACAGTTTAAAGGTGGCTGCCTTTTGACAGTTGTGGGCGGCGACCTGTCACAACGCACGCCCACTTGTCACTTCTGCAGCGGGCCACAAAAAGCTGCTTGCGAGGACTACTAGTGTAAAGTAAGTCGAAACGGAAGATACCCTGCAAGACTCATCCCCATTCACTTTGTATGTCTCTCTCTCTCTCTCTCTCTCTCTCTCTTCTTCCAATGATATCTATCCCAATTTTTTAAGCCTCTATATATCAGATCCGCCAGACTCTGAGCATTCTTCGGGGCCACTCTTTGTATTCTTTCGATCTTCTTTACGTCATAGCATACGTCATAGCATACGTTATAGCATACGTCATAGCATACGTGATAGCATACGTGATAGCATACGTTATAGCATACGTTATAGCATACGTCATAGCATACGTGAACGCCGCTTGCACCACGACCTTAATTCTTATATACACATTAAACACACGTGATTTATGATGTAGTGCAGTCCTAACACTCACCTATGGACGGTCTTGTCTTATTATAGGTGATGAGAACGCTTCACTGCAGTATATAACGGTGTGCCTTTTGACAGTTGCGTGACATTGCATCAGCCAGCCATCACAAGCAAATTTTGAAACAATACAGATGCACATGGTTCTGATGTTTGTTAATAATAAGTAGTACATGCTGTATTTGACTTACCTTACACTAGTAGTCCTCGCAAGCAGCCTGTGTGGCCCGCTGCAGAAGTGACAAGTGTGCGTGCGTTGTGACAGGTCGCCGCCCAGCTGATCCTTGTTGACATGGTGACGTTTAAAATCCTCACCCGTCCACCACCACCATTGTCTTATGAAACTGCTTATTACTCTCATATCAGACATAATTACGCCTTGCCTCTCCGTCACAAGGCTTCTATATATCTATGAGCACTTACTGACACCTCCACGCACTTTAAATTTCACGGGTTAAGCGTATATATGATGTAATGTGACGTTTGAAATCCTCATCCGTCCACCACCACCACGGTCTTAATAAATCCCTTGTTACTCCCCTATCACGCATAATTACGCCTTGCCTCTCCGTCACAAGGCTTCTATATATCTATGAGCACTTACTGACACCTCCACGCACTTTAAATTTCACGGGTTAAGCGTATATATGATGTAATGTGACGTTTGAAATCCTCACCCGTCCACCACCACTGTCTTATGAAACTGCTTATTACTCTCATATCAGACATAATTACGCCTCGCCTCTCCGTCACAAGGCTTCTATATATCTATGAGCACTTCCTGACACCTCACAGCCCTCTTAAATTAACTGGTAAAGCGATTAAATTATGTAATGTGATGATTGAATCCGCGTCCGTCAACCACCACCACGCCACAATAAACTGCTTATTACTCCCCTATCAGACATAACTACACTTTGCCTCTTCGCCACAAGGCTTCTATATATCTATGAGCACTTCCTGACACCTCCACGCACTTTAAATTATACGGGTTAAGCGATTAAATGATGTAATGTGATAGGTGCCATGCCGATATCCGCTGTCAACACACACGCCGCTTGCACCACGACCTTAATTCTTATATACACATTAAACACACGTGATTTATAATGTAGTGCAGTCCTAACACTCACCTATGGACGGTCTTGTCTTATTATAGGTGATGCGAACGCTTCACTGCAGTATATAACGGTGTATGTGAACGCAGTGTCGACACTTGTCCACGCGGGCACAACAAGCGCGGCACTAACGACAGGGCGCACGGCAGCGGTCACGGGCCTTCAAACTTCTCAGCGGACAGAATATCGCCCCGTTTGAGCCTTCTAATGTAATATACAGCAAGGGCGTAGCCAGGAAAAAGTATTGGGGGGGGCCACCTCCCAATGATGGTTGAGGGGTGGGTGCCTTAATCAGCTGGGGGTCCCAGGGGCCAGATGCTGAGAGTGAGCTAGGGCGCCCTATCCACTAGGGCGCCTGTGGTAAGGCGAAACGCCCTCCCACCGCAATGCTCAGTCGAGATTGCTGCCTTAGTGGCACCGCTAAAGGCGCTGAAAACTAAGGCATGGTCAGACCCTGACTTAGTGAGCTGCTGTGGGCCTGTGACAGACATTCATCTTCTGTTTATAAAGCAAATACAGCCTTGTTTCAGTTCCTACAACGTAACAATTGGTGTTTACATATTAATAGTGTTGCAAGGTGTGTATGAATTGATCGTGCAAGACTAATGCGGCATTATAGGGTGTTATATGCTGGTGATAAGAAATGTTGTGTTGTGTGTTGGTTAGGGGCGGGCGGCGGGCGGCAGGTGCTCCGCCCGCACTAAAATATTGTACTATTATACGGTATTATCATACTACCAGATGATATTTAGGACAGCTGAACCTACCATCATCTTCACGAGACATTAGTGCATATCATGAATGTATAAAAATTGCATTAAACTATACCTATAATAAGATAACGAGAGCAAAATGAAATCGTGTATAAACTTTTTTTTCACCTTTTTTTATTAATCTTCTCCTTATTCCTGGAATGTTGCTTGCATTAAATTTTCACTCACTGTCCCGGAATCGGCACACCCTAACGATTATCATGGTGTATGGCACGTCCCAATGCAAAAATATATAAGTGGTCAAAACCTGCGTTGAACGTCAAACTTGTGATGAAACAGCTTTTAGCGGGGGAGAGCGGTGTATCCTTGCCATAAGTGCTTGGTTAGGGAGGGAGGGACAACATTCCTTGCTTCAGCAGAGACGTGTTCAAGCCTTGTGATTGGTCGAAGCTGCCTAAGCAACGCTCAGATAGGCAACGTGATTTGCTAGTAGGATTCTCGGACCACGCCCACGCCATAGGCTTTGGAGGTGTAAGGCAGTGCAAAAGCGCCTGAACTTTCGACTGTACATGGGCTTTAGTCGGTGCCTTAGCCGGGCCGTTACAAAAGCGCCTGAAGACGGGTAAGGCGCTCTTTTCGCCTTACCTCTATGGCACTTCTCAGCATCTCCCCCCTGGGAGGCGCTGTAAGCCCCCCAGAGAATATTTTTGAAGATATGACTTAATTGGGGGCATATTGAGCCCTATGGGAGGTCATTTATTGGTTCTTTGCATGATATTCAATATAGTAAAATTGATGAAATTATACCATACACTCCTAAAGTAGATGTGTTGAATTGGGGGGGGCCATGACCCCCTTGGCCCCCCCTCTGGCTACGCCCTTGATATACAGTATGTATATATTATATATATATATACTTTTTTCACTTGCAATCGAATACATGAGATGCCAACACCACAAGTCATGAATTGACTTGTATCAAAACACGAGCACAATGTGAGCATTTATACGCCACGATGGTCAAGTGTATAGCACGCTGGCCTGCCATTTTGTGGTTAGCCGGTTCGAGTCCTCACTGCTCCTGGGGATTTTTCCTCAAGAAATTCGGGCGGTTACAGGGTGTGTTTGGCCCATCCCAAAATGAAGCCAAGTCAGGAGGTGAATGGTTGGATCTGTGTGACAGACCTGGTGAATGACATCTGATGATACCCAAGACCCATGATACACAGGTCTGGCTTGGGAATATGATAGCAGTGAAGTTTAAGATCTTGAAGTAAGACTTCCTAAAAGCTCGGCATAACTAGTGGAGGTAAGCGCGGTATAGAAGACTAGAACATGAAGAACCTAAATGCAGGAAGTCAGGTGAATCTACACGGGGAAAAGTTCCTGTATTTGCAATGGACACTTCTGTGCATAAAGATACTGCCTCATTCAAGAGATGTGAATCACTAGGTTGCGAATATATTCAATATGTTTGAGGCTAAGCAGGGATTTGTGAATAAAATATCTGAGGTGAGAGACGAAGACATAGAAATAAGAAGCTCTAAGAAGCCCTGAGACCTATTATAACTGAGAAGTATCTGAACATATAGGAATGGAAGGATTACATGGATTTGGCATCATTGATGAGAAGAAAGAAAAAAAAAAAAAAAAAAAAAAAAAAAGAAAAGAGACAAAGTGTGATCATGATATTTTTAAAGTGGCAGGAATGGCGTCTGTGGTCAGGCCAAGGAATGAACATGTGGGAATAACCATGAGTGAGGTGATGAGAGTGGAGGGATTATGTACATTGCTTTGGCCATCTTGTGAGGAGAGAGGAACGAATGGGTGGGCTATCACATTTTTGAGTGAGATTTAAAATATATATGAAGAAAATGTGAGAAAGATAGAATAGTGAAGAGAAGAGTATAGAAGATAGTGAAGAAGATAGAAGATGTTGGAAGAAGAGAAGTGAAAGAAGATAAAGAAGATAGTGAAGAGATAGAATGTTAGTGAGAAGAAGAATGGTGGAGATAGAAATATAAAAGATAGTGAAGAAGATAGAGATAGTGAAGAGAGAAGATCGTGAAGAAGAAGATATAAAAGATAGTGAAGAAGATAGAAGATAGTGAAGAAGAAGATCGTGAAGAAGAAGATATAAGAAGATAGTGAGAAGATAGAGATGTGAGAATAAAAAGATAAGAAGATAGTGAAGAAGAAGAAGATATAAGAAGATCGTGAAGAAGAAGATATAAGAAGATCGTGAAGGAAGAAGTAAATGTAAGAAGAAGTTAGAGAGTGAAGAAAGATATAAGAAGATCGTGAAGAAGAAGATATAAGAAGATCGTGAAGAAGAAGATATAAGAAGATAGTGAAGAAAGAAAGATAGTGAAGAAGAAGATATAAGAAGATCGTGAAGAAGAAGATATAAGAAGATAGTGAAGAAGAAGATATAAGAAGATAGTGAAGAAGAAGATCGTGAAGAAGAAGATATAAGAAGATCGTGAAGAAGAAGATATAAGAAGATCGTGAAGAAGAAGATATAAGAAGATAGTGAAGAAGAAGATTATAAAAGATAGTGAAGAAGAAGATATAAGAAGATCGTGAAGAAGAAGATATAAGAAGATAGTGAAGAAGAAGATATAAGAAGATAGTGAAGAAGAAGATATAAGAAGATAGTGAAGAAGAAGATAAAGATAGTGAAGAAGAAGATATAAGAAGATCGTGAAGAAGAAGATATAAGAAGATAGTGAAGAAGAAGATCGTGAAGAAGAAGATATAAGAAGATAGTGAAGAAGAAGATCGTAAGAAGATATAAAGAAGATCGTGAAGAAGAAGATATAAGAAGATAGTGAAGAAGAAGATCGTGAAGAAGAAGATATAAGAAGATAGTGAAGAAGAAGATATAAGAAGATAGTGAGGAAGTGAAGAAGAAGATATAAGAAGATAGTGAAGAAGAAGATATAAGAAGATCGTGAAGAAGAAGATATAAGAAGATAGTGAAGAAGAAGATATAATAAAAAAAAAGGAGAAGATATGAAGAAGAAGAATAAGTAAGAAGATAGTGAAGAAGAAGATATAAGAAGATAGTGAAGAAGAAGATATAAGAAGATCGTGAAGAAGAAGATATAAGAAGATAGTGAAGAAGAAGATAGTGAAGAAGAAGATATAAGAAGATCGTGAAGAAGAAGATATAAGAAGATAGTGAAGAAGAAGATCGTGAAGAAGAAGATATAAGAAGATAGTGAAGAAGAAGATATAAGAAGATAGTGAAGAAGAAGATATAAGAAGATAGTGAAGAAGAAGATAGTGAAGAAGAAGATATAAGAAGATAGTGAAGAAGAAGATATAAGAAGAGTGAAGAAGAAGATATAAGAAGATAGTGAAGAAGAAGATCGTGAAGAAGAAGATATAAGAAGATAGTGAAGAAGAAGATATAAGAAGATAGTGAAGAAGAAGATATAAGAAGATAGTGAAGAAGAAGATATAAGAAGATAGTGAAGAAGAAGATATAAGAAGATAGTGAAGAAGAAGATATAAGAAGATCGTGAAGAAGAAGATATAAGAAGATAGTGAAGAAGAAGATATAAGAAGATAGTGAAGAAGAAGATATAAGAAGATAGTGAAGAAGAAGATCGTGAAGAAGAAGATATAAGAAGATAGTGAAGAAGAAGATATAAGAAGATAGTGAAGAAGAAGATATAAGAAGATCGTGAAGAAGAAGATATAAGAAGATAGTGAAGAAGAAGATATAAGAAGATCGTGAAGAAGAAGATATAAGAAGATCGTGAAGAAGAAGATATAAGAAGATAGTGAAGAAGAAGATATAAGAAGATCGTGAAGAAGAAGATATAAGAAGATAGTGAAGAAGAAGATATAAGAAGATAGTGAAGAAGAAGATAGTGAAGAAGAAGATATAAGAAGATCGTGAAGAAGAAGATATAAGAAGATAGTGCAGAAGAAGATATAAGAAGATCGTGAAGAAGAAGATATAAGAAGATAGTGAAGAAGAAGATATAAGAAGATAGTGAAGAAGAAGATATAAGAAGATAGTGAAGAAGAAGATATAAGAAGATCGTGAAGAAGAAGATATAAGAAGATAGTGAAGAAGAAGATATAAGAAGATAGTGAAGAAGAAGATATAAGAAGATAGTGAAGAAGAAGATATAAGAAGATAGTGAAGAAGAAGATATAAGAAGATAGTGAAGAAGAAGATATAAGAAGATAGTGAAGAAGAAGATATAAGAAGATAGTGAAGAAGAAGATATAAGAAGATCGTGAAGAAGAAGATATAAGAAGATAGTGAAGAAGAAGATATAAGAAGATAGTGAAGAAGAAGATATAAGAAGATAGTGAAGAAGAAGATATAAGAAGATCGTGAAGAAGAAGATATAAGAAGATAGTGAAGAAGAAGATATAAGAAGATCGTGAAGAAGATATAAGAAGATAGTGAAGAAGAAGATATAAGAAGATCGTGAAGAAGAAGATAGAAGATAGTGAAGAAGAAGATCGTGAAGAAGAAGATATAAGAAGATCGTGAAGAAGAAGATATAAGAAGATAGTGAAGAAGAAGATCGTGAAGAAGAAGATATAAGAAGATCGTGAAGAAGAAGATATAAGAAGATAGTGAAGAAGAAGATCGTGAAGAAGAAGATATAAGAAGATCGTGAAGAAGAAGATATAAGAAGATAGTGAAGAAGAAGATCGTGAAGAAGAAGATATAAGAAGATAGTGAAGAAGAAGATCGTGAAGAAGAAGATATAAGAAGATCGTGAAGAAGAAGATATAAGAAGATCGTGAAGAAGAAGATATAAGAAGATAGTGAAGAAGAAGATAGTGAAGAAGAAGATATAAGAAGATCGTGAAGAAGAAGATATAAGAAGATAGTGAAGAAGAAGATATAAGAAGATAGTGAAGAAGAAGATCGTGAAGAAGAAGATATAAGAAGATAGTGAAGAAGAAGATATAAGAAGATAGTGAAGAAGAAGATATAAGAAGATAGTGAAGAAGAAGATCGTGAAGAAGAAGATATAAGAAGATAGTGAAGAAGAAGATATAAGAAGATCGTGAAGAAGAAGATATAAGAAGATCGTGAAGAAGAAGATATAAGAAGATAGTGAAGAAGAAGATCGTGAAGAAGAAGATATAAGAAGATCGTGAAGAAGAAGATAGTGAAGAAGAAGATATAAGAAGATCGTGAAGAAGAAGATATAAGAAGATAGTGAAGAAGATAGAAGATAGTGAAGAAGAAGATCGTGAAGAAGAAGATATAAGAAGATAGTGAAGAAGATAGAAGATAGTGAAGAAGAAGATCGTGAAGAAGAAGATATAAGAAGATAGTGAAGAAGAAGATATAAGAAGATAGTGAAGAAGATAGAAGATAGTGAAGAAGAAGATCGTGAAGAAGAAGATATAAGAAGATAGTGAAGAAGATAGAAGATAGTGAAGAAGATAGAAGATAGTGAAGAAGAAGATCGTGAAGAAGATATAAGAAGATAGTGAAGAAGATAGAAGATAGTGAACAAGAAGATAGAAGATAGTGAAGAAGATAGAAGATAGTGAACAAGAAGATAGTGAAGAAGATAGAAGATAGTGAACAAGAAGATAGAAGATAGTGAAGAAGAAGATCGTGAAGAAGATATAAGAAGATAGTGAAGAAGATAGAAGATAGTGAAGAAGATAGAAGATAGTGAAGAAGATAGTGAAGAAGATAGAAGATAGTGAAGAAGATAGAAGATAGTGAAGAAGATAGAAGATAGTGAAGAAGATAGAAGATAGTGAAGAAGATAGAAGATAGTGAAGAAGATAGAAGATAGTGAAGAAGATAGAAGATAGTGAAGAAGATAGAAGATAGTGAAGAAGAAGATAGAAGATAGTGAAGAAGATAGAAGATGGTGAAGAAGATAGAAGATAGTGAAGAAGATAGAAGATAGTGAAGAAGATAGAAGATGGTGAAGAAGATAGAAGATAGAAGATAGTGAAGAAGATAGTGAAGAAGATAGAAGATAGTGAAGAAGATAGAAGATAGTGAAGAAGATAGAAGATAGTGAAGAAGATAGAAGATGGTGAAGAAGATAGAAGATAGTGAAGAAGATAGAAGATAGTGAAGAAGATAGAAGATGGTGAAGAAGATAGAAGATAGAAGATAGTGAAGAAGATAGAAGATAGTGAAGAAGATAGAAGATAGTGAAGAAGATAGAAGATGGTGAAGAAGATAGTGAAGAAGATAGTGAAGAAGATAGAAGATAGTGAAGAAGATAGAAGATAGTGAAGAAGATAGAAGATAGTGAAGAAGATAGAAGATGGTGAAGAAGATAGAAGATAGTGAAGAAGATAGAAGATAGTGAAGAAGATATAAGAAGATAGTGAAGAAGAAGATAGAAGATAGTGAAGAAGAAGACAGAAGATAGTGAAGAAGATAGAAGATAGTGAAGAAGATATAAGAAGATAGTGAAGAAGATAGAAGATGGTGAAGAAGATAGAAGATAGTGAAGAAGATAGAAGATAGTGAAGAAGAAGACAGAAGATAGTGAAGAAGAAGACAGAAGATAGTGAAGAAGATAGAAGATAGTGAAGAAGATAGAAGATAGTGAAGAAGATAGAAGATAGTGAAGAAGATAGAAGATAGTGAAGAAGATAGAAGATGGTGAAGAAGATAGAAGATAGTGAAGAAGATAGAAGATAGTGAAGAAGATATAAGAAGATAGTGAAGAAGAAGACAGAAGATAGTGAAGAAGATAGAAGATAGTGAAGAAGATAGAAGATAGTGAAGAAGATAGAAGATAGTGAAGAAGATAGAAGATAGTGAAGAAGATAGAAGATGGTGAAGAAGATAGAAGATAGTGAAGAAGATAGAAGATAGTGAAGAAGATATAAGAAGATAGTGAAGAAGATAGAAGATAGTGAAGAAGACAGAAGATAGTGAAGAAGATAGAAGATAGTGAAGAAGATAGAAGATAGTGAAGAAGATAGTGAAGAAGATAGAAGATAGTGAAGAAGATAGAAGATAGTGAAGAAGATAGAAGATAGTGAAGAATATAATTATATGTAAGTAGTACGTTCATATATGCGTGTATATATATGTGAATGTACCTACATGTGTGGAATGACCTAATAAGCAAGAATTTTGATTAACAAGTTAAACAAATAATGTTGGTACTAACTATACGCACTAACTACCTGACGACTGAGTCCATGCCAAGCATTCACCACCCTATATGTGAACCAGTTTCTCCCTATTTCTTTTCTAAACATGTGTGGAATGACCTATTAAACAAGAACTTTGACTAACAAGTTAAACCAATAATGCAGATAGGTGGGCAAGCTGTCATCAGGCACCACAAGTGACTCATCTAGAGGGAACAGAATCTTTGAAAATATTATCATGAAAACCACTAAGAATGATTTTTTTTTATCATTAATTTATTATTAAAAATTAATGGATTTTTTTGGAAGAATCTTTGTAAATATTATATTGAAAACAACTATTAATGGATTTTTTGGAAGAATCTTTGTAAATATTATATTGAAAACAACTATTAATGGATTTTTTGGAAGAATCTTTGTAAATATTATATTGAAAACAACTATTAATGGATTTTTTGGAAGAATTTTTGTAAATATTATATTGAAAACAACTATTAATGGATTTTTTGGAAGAATCTTTGTAAATATTATATTGAAAACAACTATTAATGGATTTTTTGGAAGAATCTTTGTAAATATTATATTGAAAACAACTATTAATGGATTTTTTGGAAGAATCTTTGTAAATATTATATTGAAAACAACTATTAATGGATTTTTTTTAACAATCTTTGAAAATATTATGATAAAAACGAATATAAATGGATTTTTTTGGAAGAATCTTTGAAAATATTACTGAAAACAACTACAAATGCATTTTTTGGAAAGAATCTTAGAAAATATCATAATGGAAACAACTATTAATGATTTCTTTTAGAATAGAACCTTTGAAAATGTTATAATGAGAACTCCTTTAAATTATATTTTTGGGAACACTCTTGGAAAATATTATAATGAAAGCTAATGATTTTTTTGGGAAGAATCTTTGAAAATATAATAATGACAATACTTATAAATGGATTATTTTACCTGTACAAGTGTCACCTGTATCCTTATGTAACACCCTTGACTATAGCAGCAATTCTACTTTACGAGGGAACATGACAGAGCTGTAGCAGTGTAGTGGATGCTGAAGTAACATGATAACCTTTCCTTAATTCTCTCCTAACCATACTCTAACATACATAACCTCATACTTTACGAGGGAACATGACAAGAGGTGTAGCAGTGTAGTGGAGGCTGAAGTAACATGATAACCTTTCCTTAATTCTCTCCTAACCATACTCTAACATCCATAACCTCATACTTTACGAGGGAACATGACAAGAGGTATAACAGTGTAGTGGACGCTGAAGTAACATGAGAACCTTTCCTTAATTCTCTCCTAACCATACTCTAACATCCATAACCTCATACTTTACGAGGGAACATAGCAAGAGGTATAACAGTGTAGTGGAGGCTGAAGTAACATGATAACCTTTCCTTAATTCTCTCCTAACCATACTCTAACATCCATAACCTCATACTTTACGAGGGAACATAGCAAGAGGTATAACAGTGTAGTGGAGGCTGAAGTAACATGATAACCTTTCCTTAATTCTCTCCTAACCATACTCTAACATCCATAACCTCATACTTTACGAGGGAACATAACAAGAGGTATAACAGTGTAGTGGAGGCTGAAGTAACATGATAACCTTTCCTTAATTCTCTCCTAACCATACTCTAACATCCATAACCTCATACTTTACGAGGGAACATAACAAGAGGTATAACAGTGTAGTGGAGGCTGAAGTAACATGATAACCTTTCCTTAATTCTCTCCTAACCATACTCTAACATCCATAACCTCATACTTTACGAGGGAACATAGCAAGAGGTATAACAGTGTAGTGGAGGCTGAAGTAACATGATAACCTTTCCTTAATTCTCTCCTAACCATACTCTAACATCCATAACCTCATACTTTACGAGGGAACATAACAAGAGGTATAACAGTGTAGTGGAGGCTGAAGTAACATGATAACCTTTCCTTAATTCTCTCCTAACCATACTCTAACATACATAAACCTCATACTTTACGAGGGAACATAACAAGAGGTATAACAGTGTAGTGGAGGCTGAAGTAACATGATAACCTTTCCTTAATTCTCTCCTAACCATACTCTAACATCCATAACCTCATACTTTACGAGGGAACATAACAAGAGCTGTAACAGTGTAGTGGACGCTGAAGTAACATGATAACCTTTCCTTAATTCTCTCCTAACCATACTCTAACATCCATAACCTCATACTTTACGAGGGAACATAACAAGAGGTATAACAGTGTAGTGGAGGCTGAAGTAACATGATAACCTTTCCTTAATTCTCTCCTAACCATACTCTAACATCCATAACCTCATACTTTACGAGGGAACATAACAAGAGGTATAACAGTGTAGTGGAGGCTGAAGTAACATGATAACCTTTCCTTAATTCTCTCCTAACCATACTCTAACATCCATAACCTCATACTTTACGAGGGAACATAACAAGAGGTATAACAGTGTAGTGGAGGCTGAAGTAACATGATAACCTTTCCTTAATTCTCTCCTAACCATACTCTAACATACATAAACCTCATACTTTACGAGGGAACATAACAAGAGGTATAACAGTGTAGTGGAGGCTGAAGTAACATGATAACCTTTCCTTAATTCTCTCCTAACCATACTCTAACATCCATAACCTCATACTTTACGAGGGAACATAACAAGAGGTATAACAGTGTAGTGGAGGCTGAAGTAACATGATAACCTTTCCTTAATTCTCTCCTAACCATACTCTAACATCCATAACCTCATACTTTACGAGGGAACATAACAAGAGGTATAACAGTGTAGTGGAGGCTGAAGTAACATGATAACCTTTCCTTAATTCTCTCCTAACCATACTCTAACATCCATAACCTCATACTTTACGAGGGAACATAACAAGAGGTATAACAGTGTAGTGGACGCTGAAGTAACATGATAACCTTTCCTTAATTCTCTCCTAACCATACTCTAACATCCATAACCTCATACTTTACGAGGGAACATAACAAGAGGTTATAACAGTGTAGTGGAGGCTGAAGTAACATGATAACCTTTCCTTAATTCTCTCCTAACCATACTCTAACATCCATAACCTCATACTTTACGAGGGAACATAACAAGAGGTATAACAGTGTAGTGGATGCTGAAGTAACATGATAACC
Organism: Chionoecetes opilio; assembly: GCA_016584305.1. Taxonomy (NCBI): domain Eukaryota; kingdom Metazoa; phylum Arthropoda; class Malacostraca; order Decapoda; family Majidae; genus Chionoecetes; species Chionoecetes opilio. The sequence continues at coordinate 161,301 of JACEEZ010002500.1, read as the reverse complement.
TTTCCTTAATTCTCTCCTAACCATACTCTAACATAGATAACCTCATACTTTACGAGGGAACATAGCAAGAGGTATAACAGTGTAGTGGAGGCTGAAGTAACATGATAACCTTTCCTTAATTCTCTCCTAACCATACTCTAACATCCATAACCTCATACTTTACGAGGGAACATAGCAAGAGGTATAACAGTGTAGTGGAGGCTGAAGTAACATGATAACCTTTCCTTAATTCTCTCCTAACCATACTCTAACATCCATAACCTCATACTTTACGAGGGAACATAGCAAGAGGTATAACAGTGTAGTGGAGGCTGAAGTAACATGATAACCTTTCCTTAATTCTCTCCTAACCATACTCTAACATCCATAACCTCATACTTTACGAGGGAACATAACAAGAGGTATAACAGTGTAGTGGAGGCTGAAGTAACATGATAACCTTTCCTTAATTCTCTCCTAACCATACTCTAACATCCATAACCTCATACTTTACGAGGGAACATAGCAAGAGGTATAACAGTGTAGTGGAGGCTGAAGTAACATGATAACCTTTCCTTAATTCTCTCCTAACCATACTCTAACATCCATAACCTCATACTTTACGAGGGAACATAACAAGAGGTATAACAGTGTAGTGGAGGCTGAAGTAACATGATAACCTTTCCTTAATTCTCTCCTAACCATACTCTAACATACATAAACCTCATACTTTACGAGGGAACATAACAAGAGGTATAACAGTGTAGTGGAGGCTGAAGTAACATGATAACCTTTCCTTAATTCTCTCCTAACCATACTCTAACATCCATAACCTCATACTTTACGAGGGAACATAACAAGAGCTGTAACAGTGTAGTGGACGCTGAAGTAACATGATAACCTTTCCTTAATTCTCTCCTAACCATACTCTAACATCCATAACCTCATACTTTACGAGGGAACATAACAAGAGGTATAACAGTGTAGTGGAGGCTGAAGTAACATGATAACCTTTCCTTAATTCTCTCCTAACCATACTCTAACATCCATAACCTCATACTTTACGAGGGAACATAACAAGAGGTATAACAGTGTAGTGGAGGCTGAAGTAACATGATAACCTTTCCTTAATTCTCTCCTAACCATACTCTAACATCCATAACCTCATACTTTACGAGGGAACATAACAAGAGGTATAACAGTGTAGTGGAGGCTGAAGTAACATGATAACCTTTCCTTAATTCTCTCCTAACCATACTCTAACATACATAAACCTCATACTTTACGAGGGAACATAACAAGAGGTATAACAGTGTAGTGGAGGCTGAAGTAACATGATAACCTTTCCTTAATTCTCTCCTAACCATACTCTAACATCCATAACCTCATACTTTACGAGGGAACATAACAAGAGGTATAACAGTGTAGTGGAGGCTGAAGTAACATGATAACCTTTCCTTAATTCTCTCCTAACCATACTCTAACATCCATAACCTCATACTTTACGAGGGAACATAACAAGAGGTATAACAGTGTAGTGGAGGCTGAAGTAACATGATAACCTTTCCTTAATTCTCTCCTAACCATACTCTAACATCCATAACCTCATACTTTACGAGGGAACATAACAAGAGGTATAACAGTGTAGTGGACGCTGAAGTAACATGATAACCTTTCCTTAATTCTCTCCTAACCATACTCTAACATCCATAACCTCATACTTTACGAGGGAACATAACAAGAGGTATAACAGTGTAGTGGAGGCTGAAGTAACATGATAACCTTTCCTTAATTCTCTCCTAACCATACTCTAACATCCATAACCTCATACTTTACGAGGGAACATAACAAGAGGTATAACAGTGTAGTGGAGGCTGAAGTAACATGATAACCTTTCCTTAATTCTCTCCTAACCATACTCTAACATCCATAACCTCATACTTTACGAGGGAACATAACAAGAGCTGTAACAGTGTAGTGGAGGCTGAAGTAACATGATAACCTTTCCTTAATTCTCTCCTAACCATACTCTAACATCCATAACCTCATACTTTACGAGGGAACATAACAAGAGGTATAACATGTGTAGTGGAGGCTGAAGTAACATGATAACCTTTCCTTAATTCTCTCCTAACCATACTCTAACATCCATAACCTCATACTTTACGAGGGAACATAACAAGAGGTATAACAGTGTAGTGGAGGCTGAAGTAACATGATAACCTTTCCTTAATTCTCTCCTAACCATACTCTAACATCCATAACCTCATACTTTACGAGGGAACATAACAAGAGGTATAACAGTGTAGTGGAGGCTGAAGTAACATGATAACCTTTCCTTAATTCTCTCCTAACCATACTCTAACATCCATAACCTCATACTTTACGAGGGAACATAACAAGAGGTATAACAGTGTAGTGGAGGCTGAAGTAACATGATAACCTTTCCTTAATTCTCTCCTAACCATACTCTAACATCCATAACCTCATACTTTACGAGGGAACATAACAAGAGGTATAACAGTGTAGTGGACGCTGAAGTAACATGATAACCTTTCCTTAATTCTCTCCTAACCATACTCTAACATCCATAACCTCATACTTTACGAGGGAACATAACAAGAGGTATAACAGTGTAGTGGAGGCTGAAGTAACATGATAACCTTTCCTTAATTCTCTCCTAACCATACTCTAACATCCATAACCTCATACTTTACGAGGGAACATAACAAGAGGTATAACAGTGTAGTGGAGGCTGAAGTAACATGATAACCTTTCCTTAATTCTCTCCTAACCATACTCTAACATCCATAACCTCATACTTTACGAGGGAACATAACAAGAGCTGTAACAGTGTAGTGGAGGCTGAAGTAACATGATAACCTTTCCTTAATTCTCTCCTAACCATACTCTAACATCCATAACCTCATACTTTACGAGGGAACATAACAAGAGGTATAACAGTGTAGTGGAGGCTGAAGTAACATGATAACCTTTCCTTAATTCTCTCCTAACCATACTCTAACATCCATAACCTCATACTTTACGAGGGAACATAACAAGAGGTATAACAGTGTAGTGGACGCTGAAGTAACATGATAACCTTTCCTTAATTCTCTCCTAACCATACTCTAACATCCATAACCTCATACTTTACGAGGGAACATAACAAGAGGTATAACAGTGTAGTGGAGGCTGAAGTAACATGATAACCTTTCCTTAATTCTCTCTGAGCCAACCCAACACACTCACTACTCCTTCATAACAACCTTGGTAGCAATTGTTTATTTACATTACTTAGTGTCCCAGATGGATTGGTTGTAATGCCAAAAAGGGGAAATGTGCCAGACATCAGAGGTCATATGGCACTATGGCAGAGCATAAACAAGGGGAGGGGTTAGAGAGAGAGTGATATGAATATGAGGAACAAGAAATAACATGAGAAGCTTTCCTTGATTCTCTCCGAGCCAACCCAACACACTCACTACTCCTTCATAATAACTTTGGTAGCAATAGTACACCTACATTACTACAGTCTCGAGGGAACATGACAGAGCTGTAACAGTGTAGTGGACGCTGAAGTAGTAACATGAGAAGCTTGCCTTAATTCTCTCCGAGCCAACCCAACACACTCACTACTCCTTCATAATAACCTTGGTAACAATAGTACAGCTACATTACTACAGTCTCGAGGCAACATGACAGAGCTGTAACAGTGTAGTGGACGCTGAAGTAGTAACATGAGAAGCTTTCCTTAATTCTCTCCGAGCCAACCCAACACACTCACTACTCCTTCATAATAACCTTGGTAGCAGTAGTTCTTTTATATTACTTTAGGTGTCCCAGATTGATTGATTGATTGATTGATAGGATTGATTGATTATAATGCCACAAAAGGTGAAAGTGCCAGACATCAGAGGTCATATGGCACTATGGCAAAGCATAAGAAGGGTCAGGGTCATAGAGAGAGAGTGAAACAGTGAGGAAAGGGATGTTACAGCAGGATGGTTAGATCAGATGTAGGATGGGTAATTGTTGGAGGAAGGAGATTAAATGACTCAGGTGTCTCAGAAATGCTTCAAATAACATACTTAGCTTTAAATGTCACCCTAGATTAATGGTGAAGTTGGTTGATCAATTAAAATGACTCTTTCTCTTTATCTTCCGTGTTATTTGAGACACAACAACAGCATTTTCCCAACATAGCATAACATACACAGACCTGATGGCACTCACCAGCATAGCCTAGGAGTTGTCACATAACATAACAGAATGAGAACCCAGTTAAGCTAACATAACAATAACAATAATAATAGAAGGGGAATATACCATAAAGTGTTAATATAATAAGTCCATTAAGTAATATTATGCTGGGTGTTCTTATTTACATGTTGACGCCTTGTCGGATCTTCCTCACACGGCAACTCAAGGGTACAGGTTGAAGTTCCCAAACTGGGCATCCCAAGACTCGGCAACACCCAAAACTCGGCTATGGTTCCAGGATTTTCCAAAACCCGGCAGAACACCCAAAACCCGGGCGTAGTTGCCGGGTCGGCCGCTGGGTGCCACCACACTAGGCCGCTTGGTTTCTCCCGCCGATTTGTTTGTTGTTATTGTTCAGTGGTGTTGTGACTGTAGAGTTGTGTACACTGTTATTTTGTGTACTTCTACAGGTCTGTTATTGGTATTATGGCTCCCAAACGTCCAGGAACACCTACTGGTGCAAGTGAAAAGAAAAGGAAGAACAATGTGTTAACTATTTCTGAGAAAATTGACCTTTGAAGAAGTTGATGTGATTTTCATGCTTTTTTTCCCCTTAATATATCTACGTTCTAAAAGTCGGAAAATTCCATTACTCGGCTCGGCGCTGGTCCCGAGGTTGCCGAGTTTGGGAACTTCAACCTGTATTAAGAACTGAGAAGTCTTTATAGAACTCTCTCTGTGCATTACTTAGCATTGACATTAAAAAGAATTATTTGTTCATTGGCTAACGTATAAAACAACAGATAAAGGCACAGGTAAGTACTCACACACACACACACACACACACACACACTTTTCTCTCTCTCTCTCTCTCTCTCACACTCACAAAAACACAACACACAAACTCTCTCTCTCTCTCACAAAAACACCACACATAAACTCTTTCTCTCACACACACACATACACATACACTCTCTCTCACACACATAAGAACATAAGAAAATAAGGAAGCTACAAGAGGCCGTGAGACCTACACGAGGTAGTTCCTGTTACTTAACACTACCTACATCCACCTTTCATCCCCATCCATGAATTTATCCAGCCTCCTTTTAAAGCTCTCCAATGACTCAGCACTAACTACCTGTCTACTGAGTCCATTCTAATCATTCACCACCCTATTTGTGAACCAGTTTCTCCCTATTTTTTTTTAAAATACGCTTTTCCAGCTTGAATCCGTGACTTCTTGTTCTACCCTGGTTAATAGCCGTGAGAACTTTTCCTACCTCTCCTTTATTGCATCCCTTGATCCACTTTCACACACACTCTTTCTCTCACACACACACACACACACACACACACACCCATGGCAGTGCTGATAAAGAACTAGTCTCAAAACAACTCTGTATATTTTAACTAAATAATCCGTGACAATTTACTCCCTAACGCACAGCCAAATTTAACTGGTCAGCCATAAGTCTTATCACAAAACTTTTAACTTACCAACCCACACACATAAAAAGTATCATAACTCCACTATGTATTTGTGCTGTGTGGGTGTGAGTGTTACATTGCCCTAAGACTTGTCGTAACACCCGTGACATCGTAATCGCACCTCATTAGCCCCTCGAGACCCAGAACGTAACTTCCATTGTAATTTGGGTACCATTAGACGATTTTTAGTGAATATAAGGAACATTTTATAGCTATGACCTGTTTAGTATCCTTGTCGATGAACTAATTTGGTATATTCAGTGACTTTTTGTAATTTTATGGCTAACAACAGACAATTTTATATAGCCAAGGAAAGATCTGGGTGTGAAGGGGTTAACATGATAGAATAAGCCCCATTTTAATACCTGGTGTGCACTGGAGATAATTATAAAGGAGTCTAGATACTTATATATGTGTTGGGTGAATAGGTGTATCATTTCTTGGGTGATGTGCAAGTTGGCTACTGTTTATAAGAGATGTTATTTACTGTCAATAACACTATAGTCGTCACTGCACTAGCCACTGTGAATTTTAGCATCACTACAGATTTATATGTACCACTGAAGAGGCATGTATAGTAGTTTATATTATGTACATGTCTTTAGTGGCACATATATAAAGGTCTGTAGTGATGTTAAAATTCATAATATTCGTCTAATAATATTCCCCTGGCGACATTAGTGCAGTGGCGACTATAGTGTTATTGACTATAGCTGATTTCTATAAGGCGTATTATTCTATTAGCTCTTCTTATAAGGTGGTGTTGACTCCTAATACACTCCTAGCATACATCTGACTGCCCCATCAACTCGTGTCTTAATAATTCACTCAATAGTTACGTGAGGTGCGGGAAAAATATCACATTGTATTTTTCTGGTAAAACTGATGCAAAATAACGCTATGGATAACCTCCGTAATATAGGCGTCGTCCAAGCAGTGCTGAAGGTCCATAGCTACATAGCATAACATACTGAAAATAACCCTTATATAAATACCTTTCTAAAAAAAATGCTAGAATTCATTATCAATTCCCTAACATACATAACTAAATCATTCACTTATGGGCTGCAAAACAAAATATCTTAGAAGCCAGTGTTGATGTGTGAGCGAGGATTGATGTGTAGTAGACCAGTGGTGGTTGTTGTTGTTAATGACTGGCTACACATTGCCTCAGTTACATCACTACATCAACAAATCTTCACAATTGATGTATGGACACAAAACAAAAGATCTTAGAAGCCAGTGTTGATGTGTGAGCGAGGATTGATGTGTAGTAGACCAGTGGTGGTTGATGTTGTTAATAAATTGCTACACATTGCCTCAGTTACATCACTACATCAACAAATCTTCACAATTGATGTATGGACACAAAACAAAAGATCTTAGAAGCCATAGTGTTGATGTGTGAGCGAGGATTGATGTGTAGTAGACCAGTGGTGGTTGTTGTTGTTAATGACTGGCTACACATTGCCTCGGCCACATCACTACATCAACAAATCTTCACAATTGATGTATGGAAACGTAAACAAAAGATCTTAGAAGCCATAGTGTTGATGTATGAGCGAGGATTGATGTGTAGCAGTGGTGGTTGTTGTTGTTAATGACTGACTACACATTGCCTCAGTTACATCACTACATCAACAAATCTTCACAATTGATGTATGGACACAAAAACAAAAGATCTTAGAAGCCATAGTGTTGATGTTATTGGCATAGCGAGGATAGATTGATGTGTAGCAGTAGCAGTTGTTGTTAATGACGACTGGCTACAAATTGACTCACCACATCAATACATCAACAAATCTTCACAATTGATGTATGGACACAAAAACAAAAGATCTTAGAAGCCATAATGTTGATGTTGTATGAGCGAGAATTGATGTGTAGCAGTGGTTAATGATTGGCTACACATTGTGAGCCTCAGCCACATCAATACATCAGGTCTTCACAATTGATGGATGGGTGTGGGTGTTCCTTCCTCCACACTAGTCTTTATGCCGCAGAGATCAGAGACACAATCATCCTGGAAGAAAATAAATGCTTAGTCTAACAGATCTATCAGGCCAAGATAGGTATAGTTACTCTTAAGGGCGAGGTATGGCTGGGAACCCTCCTTAAAGAACTCTGAAGGTATTTAATGATCTGGCAAATATCTGACGTTAAACAGAAAAATGATGCTGAGTAAATATAAGATGAGCCTTGCTGCAATTACCCTTAGAGATCATAAACGAAGGCCAGGAGATAGAATGCCAATAACGAAGTACAGGAAAACCTCTCATATTCGGACTAATTGGGCCAAGGAGTGGTTCGAGTAATGCAAGGATCCGAATAATGGGGGATATGTATATAATAAAAAAATAAAAAAAATAAAAAATCTACCGTAGATATCAGTGAAGTCACCACCTACAGTGAAGTCGCCAGGCGCCAAATATTACGAATTATAGCATTACTACTGATTTTTATGTGCCACTGAAGATGTTACACAGTAGTTTATATCATGACTGTATAATCTACCCAGTTTCAGCGTTGTTTTATGCTTTGTATCTGCAAATATAACTGTTGCGCATTTTGCTTCTCACGTTTTTCTTCGCGCGATGACAGACAGTAAACAGTAGCTTTTTGGGCGACAGGACACAGACCTGCCAGATCTTTCAAACTTGAATAGAATTTATTTTCACGTTGGCAGAGGAATTTTTATATATCCAAGCATCTTCCGCAGCTAATATATATAGACTTGTTTTACTCTACCTCTAATTTCCCTGAATTCTCTAGAGTGGCGACTCAACTGTTGGGTTAAAATAATAGCTGGCGACTATACTGTAGTAGGTATAGTGAGGTCGCCACTCGGTTTTATTTTTGTAATTTGTTCATTTATAGCCCTCATGTGACACGGATGAAGACACAAAATGACACAGACTTTCCAGATAGCCCCTTCTAACTGTCCTGAAATCATGGATGTACAAATGTAACTATTAACGCCACCACACGTCTGTAAATAACAAAGAAACGTAGAACTGGCGACTTCACTGTTATCTACGGTAGGTGTATATATAGCTAGGAAATTTCGACCCCCTAAAAAAAAAAAAAAAAAAAAAAAAAAAAAAAAAAAAAAAAAGGCTAGGTGTAGCTATATATTAGGGTGGAACGTATATTCACGTTTTTGGATTTTGCTATGGGGGTAGTGCGGAAAAGGTGTGAATGAGCATCAAATTAACGTGTGCAAAATATTAGAACTCTACAACAATATCTTCTGCCTCCCCCACCGCACTGAAAAATGAGAAAATGGGAAAAAAGTTCCCCTGCGTCAGCGTCACCACACGTTTACATATGAAATGCAAGGTTTTTTGGGTAGTGTGCAAATAAATGTGAATAAAATGCACTACAAAAAATATTAAATACTTATTCTTCTGTGAGAACATCTTCTGTCTCCCCAAATACTGTGAAATTTAAGAAAAATGCTGTAAATACCGGAATTTTATATAAATATGACACTTTGCATTAGCCGTCACTTTCTATACTACGAGGCTGAAATGCACAATACATACAAATCACACCATGCACAAGCATGAAAAGCCCTGTAAACTTCATCACTCATTCATACAATTTGCCGAGAGATGCAAGTACACAGGGCTACCGCGCGTGACTCATTGCATCAGTGACACTGATGCAATGAGTCACGCGCGGTAGCTCCAGCTACAACTGTAGCTGGAGAGAGACTGATTCAGTGTCTCTCCAGCTACAGTTGTGAGTGGACGTATGTGTGCGGCGCCGTGCGCGGTTGTCCATTGTTGTCACTCAGCGTTGTTTATCACGAGATCTCTTGCTTGATAAATATCATTAAAGTTTTTGTGTTAGGAGTTCATAAACTAGTTTTCATTACATAAAATTCTTATCAAAATAGACTATATATTATAATTATATAAGGACAGCAGCATGGCTGACGTCCCAAGATTTAACCGTAGTAATGCCTGTGTTGTGTTCGGCCATCCAAGTAAACATCAAGGTCTGAATCTTCCCACTCATCAAGATGTCATGAAACACTATCTGTTTGTTAGGCAAGAACTGAAGACTTCAAACAAACCTACAGTATCTTCCTACAGTATTCCTACAGTATCTCGGAAACGAATATGGGACATGTTAAAAAGTTATCATGCAAAATATATGAAATTGAAGAGACTAGTTGAATCAAGAAAGAGTGAGAAGAATATGCAACGATTGAAGGATTTTCAAGCACAAGCTCAAAAGTTATTTGATGTAAGCACTTGCAAATGTCAAGATTTGAATTTATGTTCATGCTCTTATCAAAAAAAAGTACCAGCTGCAGAAAGGGCGTTCCTAATAGACCAGAGAAGTACAAGGAAGATGGTAATTGGTCAAATTATGCTTGTTCAATAGTTAAATAAAAAAGAAACACCAGAGAAACTCTACTGATTCTTGCGGCTTCGCCCATTTGAACAAATGCCATCCAGTAGTAAGGAACCAGTTGATATTTCAGAGGAGTCAGATATGCCAAATGAAATACTGACATCCACAGAAGACAGTTCTGACAGTAGCAGTGCGTCAGAGTATGAGCCTAGTGCAAGTACAGTACAAAGAATTGAGAATAAGCAGGAAAAGCAGTGTCCCTTGACTCCATGGCAATAATGTCAGACAAAATGGGCGTGTCTGACAGATCGGCTGCAACACTGGCTTCTGCAGTCTTAGAGGGAGCTGGACTTGTGAATATCAGTGATTCATCATTAGTAATCGACAGAAGTAAAGTAAGGAGAGCCAGGAAAAGGACTAGGTCGCAAATTGATGACGGTGAATCAATAGGACCACTGGAAAGCATTTACTTTGATGGCAGAAAGGACACTACAAAAATCGGAGAAATAGTTGGAGGAAAACAATATGTTAGGTGCACACAAGAAGAACATGTTACATTAATACAAGAGCCAGGATCATATTACCGTGGCCACATAGTGCCGATTTCAGGATCTGCTCGGTGTATTTCCGCTTCAATACTTGATGACCTGCATTTACATGAGATTGATGCCAGCCACATCATAGCAGTGGGATGCGATGGAACAGCTGTTAATACAGGCCACAGAGGAGCTATTATAAGGTTGCTAGAAGAAAAACTTGAAAAGCCACTCCATTGGTTTGTTTGCTTGTTACATGCAAATGAGCTACCTCTTCGTCATCTGATAAATCATATCGATGGTCAGACATCAGGACCGTCTACTTTCACTGGTCCTATTGGCAGAAGGCTTAACGACTGTGAAAATTTGCCTGTAGTAGAATTCACCCCAATTCCTAGTGAACCTATTGAATGTGATTTATCAGATTTGAGCACTGATCAAGCATATATGCTACAGATATTTAGAGCTGTAGCATCAGGTGAATGCTCGATCCAACTAGCCAAAATGAAACCAGGGAAAATGCACCATGCTAGATGGTTAACGACGGCAAATCGCATCCTCCGCCTGTACATTGCAGATGAAAGCCCCTCAGATGGATTGTTAGTGCTCGTCAAATACATTATGAATGTTTATGAGCCAGTTTGGTTCAATATCAAAATGTATCCATCAGCAATTTATGGAGCGAAACATGCGTTCTCATTGATTTCAAAGTCCCGTTTGTTGACAGACGACAACTTAGATACAGTGAACCGTGTTATACAAAACAATGCCTACTTTGCACACCCTGAAAATGTTCTTCTAGCGATGATACATGATGACTCAGCAAATATTCGAGAACTTGGATTAAGGCGTATCCTGAAAGCTAGAGACACTCAAGCGAACCGAAAAGCTGTAAGGATATTTCGACCGCCAAAACTGCTTCTTCAAGCTAGTGAATATCATCTAATGATTGACTGGCAAAGTGCTGAATTGACAGAGCCACCTGCTACAAAAATGATACCAACAGAAGACATAGCAGCCTACATCAGATCCCAGCAGAAACCATGTGCTCTTACAACATTCCCCTGTCACACGCAAGCAGTCGAAAGACATATCAAGTTAGTGACAGATGCTTCAATTTCCGTTGTGGGCGCAGCAGCCCGTGGTGGTTACATCAGGAACAGAATAAAGGGAAGAAAAATACTACCCACATTTGAAACAAAGAAAGAGTATACTCTTAGGTAAATACATATTAACAACGGAAGGGAGGATGGGTGGGCAGGGCGGAACTCCCCGTACAGCCACCTCCTCGTGGTGAGTTCTGGATTATGTTATCTTTTCAATTTTATGAAATGATAACATAAACTGAGAGCTGTACAATGTTTGTTCTCATTATCTTACACAGAAAAGATCACACAATCAAGTGTAAGCGATTTTTGCAAGTATTGAGCAAATATGAAAAACATGCAATTTATCGCCAATTTCAGTATTTTTACAGTGTTTAAGTTCACTTGGGGAGACAGAAGATGTTCTCACAGAAGAATAAGTATTTAATATTTTTGTAGTGCATTTTATTCACATTTATTTGCACACTACCCAAAAAACCTTGCATTTCATATGTAAGCGTGTGGTGACGCTGACGCAGGGGAACTTTTTTCCCATTTTCTCATTTTTCAGTGCGGTGGGGGAGGCAGAAGATATTGTTGTAGAGTTCTAATATTTTGCACACGTTAATTTGATGCTCATTCACACCTTTTCCGCACTACCCCCATAGCAAAATCCAAAAACGTGAATAAACGCTCCACCCTAGTATATATAGCTAGGAAATTTCGACCCCCAAAATAAAAAAAAAATAAAAAAAGAAAGAAAAAAGTCTAGGTGTATATATAGCTAGGAAATTTCGACCCCTAATATAATTATAAAAAAAAAAAAAAAAAAAAAATTCCGAATAATGTCAAAGTCCGAATAATGAGGGCCCGAATACGAGAGGGTTTATTGTAATGAGTTACTATACAGCTTGAATACTATGAGGTAAGGCTTGCCACACGCACCCATAGAGGTAGTAGAAGAATGCCAGGAGGTAGAATGCCAGTTTGATCCAGCCCTCACGTTGGCACTGACTCAGCACCTCGTGGTTCATGATGCTGGTGGGGTCATACAGGCCCGGCACACTCATCACTGGCCGACCACGGTACCTGATGAAGCACCACACATAGATAGATGGTTAGATAGATTGGTTATTTACTGGCCTATAAGTCACATCCCTATCAAAATTACAAGGATGATTACTGTGGGAAAAAAACTATCGTATCTTTTGTTACTTGACATATTTTGACTTACAGGACATTGGGCAAATTCAACTGTTATTTAGTTAGGTTATGCCATGGTTATTTACTGGCATATAAGACACATCCCTATATCAATTACAATATATTGACCACAAAAATATGAATAAACTATGCATAGAATTTAGGTTATGGTTCATATAAGCCCTAAAAACAACATGACAACAGAAAACAAAGAAATAACAGCCCACCGCACTCATCACAGGCACCTGATAAAGCACACACACACACACACACACATAAGAACATAAGGAAGCTACAAGAGGCTGGGAGACCTACATGTGGTAGTTCCTGTTACTTAACATAGATATTTATTGACCACAAAAATACAAATATACGATGCACACAATTAAAGTTATGGTCCATCGTATAAAAGCCATTACAACAAAATCTGCAATACAGGATGACTTGACATAACAAAACAAAGGAAAAAAACCCAGAAATATACTAGCATACAATACATTTTTTTAAATAAATGAATAAATGAATGAAAATAAAAAACACATACCGTTTATACATTATATAAACACGCATAGTTAACCCCTTGAGACCCAGAACGTAATTTCCATTGTAATTTGGGTACCATTAGACTATTTTTTGTGTGTATATAAGCAATATTTTATAGATATGACCTGTTTAGTATCCTTGTGGACTAACTAATTTGGTATATTCAGTCACGTTTTATAATTTTATGGCTACCAACAGACATTTTTTTATAGCAAAGGAAAGATCTGGGCGTGAAGGGGTTAAAATATATAAAAAGCAATATTTTATAGATATGACCTGTTTAGTATCCTTGTCCACTAACTAATTTGGTATATTCAGTCACGTTTTATAATTTTATGGCTAACAAGACATTTTTTTATAGCAAAGGAAAGATCTGGGCGTGAAGGGGTTAAAATATATAAAAAGCAATATTTTATAGATATGACCTGTTTAGTATCCTTGTCCACTAACTTATTTGGTATATTCAGTCACTTTTTGTAATTTTATGGCTAACAACAGACATTTTTTTATAGCAAAGGAAAGATCTGGGCGTGAAGGGGTTAAAGAATAACTGTAGCCCTGTCTGTCTCTGTTCCTCCTATGGCCACTCCCTACCTTTGGATGTGGTAGAGGATGAGCGGCAGGTTGAGGAAGAGGGAGAACCATTCCCCGGCCGCCAGGAACAGCACGTTGAAGAACAGGTGCAAGGCATACTCCGGCAACACAAGCTGGATGGGGACACACACACCCGTTACATAGTTAAGTTATTCAAAGGTCATTTACTGGCATATAACACATCCCTATCATCAAATTTACATGGATAATGGGGGGACACAAAGGTTATTTACTGGCATATAACACATCCCTATCATCAAATTCACATGGATAATGGGGACACACAATGGTTATTTACTGGCATATAACACATCCCTATCATCAAATTTACATGGATAATGGGTGGACACAATGGTTATTTACTGGCATATAACACATCCCTATCATCAAATTTACATGGATAATGGGGGGACACAATGGTTATTTACTGGCATATAACACATCCCTATCATCAAATTTACATGGATAATGGGGACACAAATGGTTATTTACTGGCATATAACACATCCCTATCATCAAATTTACATGGATAAATGGGGGGACACAATGGTTATTTACTGGCATATAACACATCCCTATCATCAAATTCTACATGGATAATGGGGGGACACAATGGTTATTTACTGGCATATAACACATCCCTATCATCAATTTACATGGATAATGGGGGGACACAAGGTTATTTACTGGCATAAAACACACCCTATCATCAAATTTACATGGATAATGGGGACACAATGGTTATTTACTGGCATATAACACATCCCTATCATCAAATTTACATGGATAATGGGGACACAATGGTTATTTACTGGCATATAACACATCCCTATCATCAAATTTACATGGATAATGGGGGGACACAATGGTTATTTACTGGCATATAACACATCCCTATCATCAAATTTACATGGATAATGGGGGGACACAATGGTTATTTACTGGCATATAACACATCCCTATCATCAAATTTACATGGATAATGGGGACACAAAGGTTATTTACTGGCATATAACACATCCCTATCATCAAATTTACATGGATAATGGGGGGACACAATGGTTATTTACTGGCACATAACACATCCCTATCATCAAATTTACATGGATACGTAATGGTTATTTAGTCGGTACATGCAATGCTTGACTCAACATATGCTGTATTTACTGGTATATAAGACGCATGTTTGATATACATAAAAGAACGATTGCTGGGGAAAAAAGGTCGGACTAAACACCACAAACCACTGAAACTCCCTCACACTGCATGCAAATCAATAGCAAAACATTAATATCTTTCAGCAAACTAACCACAAACCTCCAAAAACTATCACAAACCACCAAAAACTACCACAAACCACTGAAACTCCCTTCATATTACATGCAAATCAATAGCAAAACACATATCTTTCAGTCAACTGTAAGGTTAGGTTAGGTTAGGTTAGGTTAGGTAAGGTAGGTTAGGTGTTCAGTGTAGGAGGTTAAGGTAGGTAGTAGGTTAGGTTAGGTAGGTAGGTTAGGTTAGGTTAGGTAGGTTAGGTAAGGTAAGGTAGGTTAAGGTAAGGTTAGGTTAGGTAGGTTAGGTAGGTAAGGTAGGTAGGTTAGGTAGGTTAGGTAGGTTAGGTTAGGTTAGGTAAGGTAGGTAAGGTTAGGTTAGAGGTAGGTAAGGTTAGGTAAGGTTAGGTAAGGTTAGGTAGTAGGTAGGTAAGGTAGTTAGGTTAGGTAAGGTAGGTAAGGTATAGGTAGTGTAGGTTAAGGTAAGGTAGGTTAAGGTAGGTAAGGTAAGGTAAGGTAAGGTTAAGGTGTAGGTTAGGTTAGGTTAGGTAAGGTTAGGTTAGGTTAGGTTAGGTTAGGTTAGGTTAAGGTTAAGGTAAGTAGGTAAGGTAAGGTAGGTAGGTTAGGTTAGGTTAGGTTAGGTTAGGTAGGTAAGGTAAGGTAAGGTAGGTTAGGTTAGGTTAGGTTAGGTTAGGTTAGGTTAGGTAAGGTTAGGTAAGGTTAGGTAAGGTTAGGTAAGGTAAGGTAAGGTTAGGTTAGGTTAGGTTAGGTTAGGTAAGGTTAGGTAAGGTAAGGTAAGGTTAGGTTAGGTTAGGTTAGGTTAGGTTAGGTAAGGTAAGGTAAGGTAAGGTAAGGTTCAGGTAAGGTAAGGTTCAGGTAAGGTTCAGGTAAGGTTCAGGTAAGGTTAGGTTAGGTTAGGTAAGGTTAGGTAAGGTTAGGTAAGGTTAGGTCCAGGGTGTCACTCCGAAAAGTTTTGAGGTTTGTGGTTAGTTGCTGAAAGATATTAAGGTTTGCTATGATTTGCATGACGTGAGGTTTCAGTGGTTTGCTGGTGGTTTGCTGGTGGTTTGCGGTGGTTTGCGATGTTTAGTCCGACCCGGGAAAAAACGATTTGTATATTTTGTTGATAGATCTGTACATGTATTTTGCCCCTCAGTCACTCACTCGACCGGGTTAAGGCTGTTACACTGGTCGATGGGGTTCTTGTAGTCTGTCTTCAGCTCGTCAAAGGCAATGATCTGAAACAACAACAACAACAACAAATTAGTGACATGAATAAATGAATCACACAAAACCTATAATTCCTCATCTCGTATAGTTAGATCCAGAGCACTATTGTGAATGCAGTAGAATGTTATCCTCTTAACTTATCCTCTTAAGTGAGTTCCTTCCCCTGCCTGCTTGCCTTAACCCCTTCACGCCCAGATCTTTCCTTTCCTATATAAAAATCGTCTGTTGTTAGCCATAGAATTACGAAAGGCAACTTAATATACAAAATGAGTTAGCTGACAAGGATACTAAACAGGTCATGTCTATAAAAACATTGCTTATATTCACTAAAAATCGTCTAATGGTAGTCAAATTACAATGGAAATTACGTTCTGGGCCTCAAGGGGTTAAACACTTGCAGGCCTCTTAGTTCATTGTAATATGAGGGTAGTTAATGCGGAGTCACTAGGAAACTTTAAAAGGAGTCTGGATAATTTAATGGATGGGGATGAAAGGTGGATGTAGGTAGTGTTAAGTAACAGGAACTACCACGTGTAGGTCTTACGGCCTCTTGTAGCTTCCTTATTTTCTAATGTTCTAATGTTCTAACCAGCTGTTGATGGTTTATGGCACGGTCGCCGGTCAAACTTTTGGTAAATTTCTAGATGAACAGTGAACTTGATTTGGGATAAAAGAAATTAGATGATTTGGTGAATGAAACAAATTTTTTCTGGTGAGTTTTGATGTGTTCTGAATGAATCTGATGAACGTTTGTAAATTAAAATGAACGTTCCTATCGCAAATCACTTTTTTGTTTTGTTATTTGCAACAAAAATGACCCAAAAAAACAGATTGAACCTAACTGGACCTACACCTAACCTAACACAGCCTATATCTAAAAAGAAAAAAAAAGTGATTTGCGACAGAAACGGTTAGCAAATTAATTCATAACACATCAAAACTCACCAGAAAAATATAGTTTCGTCGGGTCCACCGAAACATGCCCAAATCCCGGGTTTTGGCATAAATGAATCAAAAACCTTGGGCCTAATCAAAAACCTTTCTTGAGTCTTAATTTTCAAACGTACACACACGGCATCACACACACATCTGGAAACGGTTAATATGGAGGAGAGTTTCACGTACGCTACAGACCTTACTAGGTACTCACGAATTCAATTTTTTTTTTGGCTCAGTATACTGTACACTACTACTCTACTTGCGCTCAATATATATATAAAAAAAAAAAAAAAAAAAAAAAAAAAAAAAAAAAAAAAAATTGTGGTTAAGGTTAGGTTAGGTTAAAACATAAGGTTAGGTTAGGTTTCAATTTTTTTTTTTTTATTTTTTTATTTTTTTTGGGTTTGCGCAAAATAAAACTAGCACCATTAGAACAAGCCCCTATTGTAGGTCAAGAAAAAGTAGTTGGTGTCTCTGAAAACGAAAGTGAAACTCTCGTCCATAATTACCCTGGAAACTTCTGACAGACCGCGCTTATTAGGAAGCGCTATGATCATTTGTATCACAACCGCACTCAGGTCTGTATGCATTGTCCTCGGCCAGATGGCGCTCAGAAAGGTTTTTGATTACTTTATGCCAAAATCCCAGGTTTTGGCATATTTCGGTGGACCGGTTTCGTCCACCAACACCAAAGTGAATGTGGTGTTCATCTGGAATAATACCAAAATTTTTGCCGAAACACCAACCGAGAATCCTCAACATGGACATTTTTTACCGTTGCACTTGTCATCGATCAGTTCAGTTCAGTACAGTTGTGGGTCGGGAGTCAGGCCTTTTTCCTGGGCACTCCCTGACGTGTTTCTTCTTGCTGTCTGGGTCTTTAATTAGTTGTCTTCTCTTATTCTATCTTATTAGTTTCTTTCTTCTTATTTTCTCTGGTCATCCAAAAACTGTTGATTGTTCTTTTTGCTTCTTCCACATTCCCCTCTCCAAACAAATACTCCCCCACTATATCCTCTTCCTCCTCTAGGTAACAAATACTCCCCCACTATAGCCTCTTCCTCCTCTAGGTAACAAATACTCCCCCACTATATCCTCTTCCTCCTCTAGGTAACAAATACTCCCCCACTATATCCTCTTCCTCCTCTAGGTAACAAATACTCCCCCACTATATCCTCTTCCTCCTCTAAGTAACAAATACTCCCCCACTATATCCTCTTCCTCCTCTAGGTAACAAATACTCCCCCACTATATCCTCTTCCTCCTCTAAGTAACAAATACTCCCCCCCTATATCCTCTTCCTCCTCTAGGTAACAAATACTCCCCCACTATATCCTCTTCCTCCTCTAAGTAACAAATACTCCCCCACTATATCCTCTTCCTCCTCTAAGTAACAAATACTCCCCCACTATATCCTCTTCCTCCTCTAGGTAACAAATACTCCCCCACTATATCCTCTTCCTCCTCTAGGTAACAAATACTCCCCCACTATAGCCTCTTCCTCCTCTAAGTAACAAATACTCCCCCACTATATCCTCTTCCTCCTCTAGGTAACAAATACTCCCCCACTATATCCTCTTCCTCCTCTAAGTAACAAATACTCCCCCACTATATCCTCTTCCTCCTCTAAGTAACAAATACTCCCCCACTATATCCTCTTCCTCCTCTAGGTAACAAATACTCCCCCACTATATCCTCTTCCTCCTCTAAGTAACAAATACTCCCCCACTATATCCTCTTCCTCCTCTAGGTAACAAATACTCCCCCACTATAGCCTCTTCCTCCTCTAGGTAACAAATACTCCCCCACTATATCCTCTTCCTCCTCTAGGTAACAAATACTCCCCACTATATCCTCTTCCTCCTCTAAGTAACAAATACTCCCCCACTATATCCTCTTCCTCCTCTAGGTAACAAATACTCCCCCACTATATCCTCTTCCTCCTCTAGGTAACAAATACTCCCCCACTATATCCTCTTCCTCCTCTAAGTAACAAATACTCCCCCACTATATCCTCTTCCTCCTCTAGGTAACAAATACTCCCCCACTATATCCTCTTCCTCCTCTAAGTAACAAATACTCCCCCACTATATCCTCTTCCTCCTCTAAGTAACAAATACTCCCCCACTATATCCTCTTCCTCCTCTAGGTAACAAATACTCCCCCACTATAGCCTCTTCCTCCTCTAGGTAACAAATACTCCCCCACTATATCCTCTTCCTCCTCTAGGTAACAAATACTCCCCCACTATATCCTCTTCCTCCTCTAGGTAACAAATACTCCCCCACTATAGCCTCTTCCTCCTCTAGGTAACAAATACTCCCCCACTATATCCTCTTCCTCCTCTAGGTAACAAATACTCCCCCACTATATCCTCTTCCTCCTCTAGGTAACAAATACTCCCCCACTATATCCTCTTCCTCCTCTAGGTAACAAATACTCCCCCACTATAGCCTCTTCCTCCTCTAGGTAACAAATACTCCCCCACTATATCCTCTTCCTCCTCTAGGTAACAAATACTCCCCCACTATAGCCTCTTCCTCCTCTAAGTAACAAATACTCCCCCACTATAGCCTCTTCCTCCTCTAAGTAACAAATACTCCCCCACTATATCCTCTTCCTCCTCTAGGTAACAAATACTCCCCCACTATATCCTCTTCCTCCTCTAGGTAACAAATACTCCCCCACTATAGCCTCTTCCTCCTCTAAGTAACAAATACTCCCCCACTATAGCCTCTTCCTCCTCTAGGTAACAAATACTCCCCCACTATATCCTCTTCCTCCTCTAGGTAACAAATACTCCCCCACTATATCCTCTTCCTCCTCTAGGTAACAAATACTCCCCCACTATATCCTCTTCCTCCTCTAAGTAACAAATACTCCCCCACTATATCCTCTTCCTCCTCTAGGTAACAAATACTCCCCCACTATATCCTCTTCCTCCTCTAAGTAACAAATACTCCCCCACTATATCCTCTTCCTCCTCTAAGTAACAAATACTCCCCCACTATATCCTCTTCCTCCTCTAGGTAACAAATACTCCCCCACTATATCCTCTTCCTCCTCTAGGTAACAAATACTCCCCCACTATATCCTCTTCCTCCTCTAGGTAACAAATACCTCCCCACTATATCCTCTTCCTCCTCTAGGTAACAAATACTCCCCCACTATATCCTCTTCCTCCTCTAGGTAACAAATACTCCCCCACTATATCCTCTTCCTCCTCTAGGTAACAAATACTCCCCCACTATATCCTCTTCCTCCTCTAGGTAACAAATACTCCCCCACTATATCCTCTTCCTCCTCTAGGTAACAAATACTCCCCCACTATAGCCTCTTCCTCCTCTAGGTAACAAATACTCCCCCACTATATCCTCTTCCTCCTCTAGGTAACAAATACTCCCCCACTATAGCCTCTTCCTCCTCTAAGTAACAAATACTCCCCCACTATAGCCTCTTCCTCCTCTAAGTAACAAATACTCCCCCACTATATCCTCTTCCTCCTCTAGGTAACAAATACTCCCCCACTATATCCTCTTCCTCCTCTAGGTAACAAATACTCCCCCACTATAGCCTCTTCCTCCTCTAAGTAACAAATACTCCCCCACTATAGCCTCTTCCTCCTCTAGGTAAGGTTGTTGTAGCCTCACACTTTTCTTTCTTTCATTACTGTAGGCTGGGCACCATAACAGAAAATGTTTTAAGTCCTCCTTTTCCGCCCCACACAAATCACAAGTTATTTCTTCTCCCCCCTCTCGATGCCAAGGAAGAGTAAAGGCTATTTCATTATTGGACACATTATTTCGCTTGTCCCAAAACCCTGTACAACTGCATTTCAATACAATGGTTACGTAACCTGACCTAACTGTTGAAGCACTTGCTGGTATTTCATCCCTGAATACAGAAACACGGGTATAAGCTGATTCAATATATGTATTGCCACGGTAATATCAAGAACTGGAACTCAAAATGTCGCCGATATTAGGAACAGTCGCCGAAGTGAAAAAATTGGAACACTCGTCGACGGTAACAAGAATTCCTTCCTATCGGCGAGAGTTCCAGGCCCCGTCACTGTCACAGCACTGCACTGGTGTGACCACGCCTGCACGTAACACCCCGCCACACCTAGCCCTGATAACCCTGAGTGCCTGTGTCACCTGTGTCACCTTGATCACTCAACACCCGGCACCACCGATCACCCACCCGCCCAACACCTGTCCACCACAGCCACCACTCCCACTCAGTAGTTAATGGGTGTACACTGATGGGTAGTTAGTGTTGTAAGCCCGGGCCATTACTCACGTGGAATATGGCGAAGAATATGAGGAAGGCGTCCACGATGAGGGCCAGGATATAGGCGAGGGCGGCGAAGGTGAACGCCATGATTGTGTTTGTTTGGCTGGCGAGTGACGGCCCGGGTCTGGGACCTCTGGGTCTGGGACGTCCCGGGAGGGCTGCGATAAATGGGAATTATAGGGAAATCAAAGTACAAATATATCACTAGGCATAAGAGAAATATCAGAGAGGAAGTATTATATATTCATTATATATGAAAGCGTATAATAAATGCCATCCCTGCCTTGTTGTGTAACAGGTGAGTGGCCAAGAGTGTTGTTGACGTGTGGCGCGGTGTGCGGCCTCTCAGGTGTGTCGTGACCTTACTGCCTTATTATCTCCTGTCTCTAAGTCATTGACGGGTTACTGACTACCTGGGTGTGTTGCTAGGGTGAAGGGGGAACTACAGGCTTTATATTACCTCAGTGAAGTCATTGTTGAGGCAGGGAATGAAGGTAACTTGTGGCGGAGGTAAACAGGTCATGTAACCCACCAGGTCAATTTGCAGTTTAACAAATGGACATTGGTTGCATACCTGACGTAACTGAGGGGCTGCGCCCCCCCCCCCCCAGACCACCCGGTAGTTTACTAACGTAACCTGGACATAGGTTACATAACTTGACCTAATTGGGGGGCTGCGCCCCCTCGTACCTCCTTATGTTACTATTTATTTGCCGTGGGTGATGTAGGGGTTATAAATGGTGTCAATGGTCAGGTCAACAAGCTGTGGACGGTTGTAACTGCGCGCCTCGCAATGTCTTAAACTGCTGCGGAACCTGAATGTGTTCTAAAGACTTGATTTTTGCTTATGGCAAGTCTGTTTCTCCGTCCCATAGGTAATACAGTGTGTGTGTGTGTGTGTGTTGCAGGTGAAGTAATACAGTGTTGTGTGTTGCAGGTGGGGTCGCGAGGCCAAGAATGTTTCATGGGGTGTGGAACAAACCGTCCACCACCGAGGAGGGACGACAACTCAACATTAAGCGCGGCACTCAACTCAAGCTGGACGAGAAGAACCCTTGCATCAAGGTACTAAAGTGTTACATGTCTTGTGTTACTGTTAATCTGAAGGTATATTATATATATATAATATATATATATATATGTGCTGGGATGAATATATACAGACATTACTATCATTACAGACATTAACCTATCATTCTTATCCATAGAGCTATTGGTCTAGTCTTCTTTTAAAACTCCCTCGTATCCTCTCTGCACTAACTGCCTGATAACTGAGTCTATTCAAAGGATCCACCACCCTAGGTGTAAACCCAGGCCTTCCTAGGTCTTTTGTATTTACAGTTGGCAAGTTTAAATCCGTTACTTCTAATTCAATCCTGATTGAGTAACCGTAAGAATCTTTCCTACATCTCCTTTAATATATCCCTTTAGCCACTACAGGTTTTCTCTCTAAGAAGTATATGAGAAGGTAATTTGTGGGTATCGATATGAGAGGGAATGGGTGTGTACAGTGTAGCGGCCAGGAATAATTGTACGCAGGACAGGGCTCGAGGGACGCCACACACCACCACCCTCACACAATTCCCACTAAGGAAGCAAAACAAAATATAGCTGTGGAGACGGGGCCATAGGAGTGTAGCTCAGGCCCTGTAAAATACAACTGGATGAATACAAAGAAGTGTTGTGGAGGGGGTACCCTAATTCTTGGTCTTGTGTGTTCCAGGAGCATGAGATGTCCTTCAAGTGTCTAGAGGAATCCTCCTACAACCGGAACACTTGCGGCGAGTACTTTGAAAACTATAAGAAGTGCAAGGAATTCTGGGTAAGTCCGTGTGTGTGTGTGTGTGTCATTTTTGGGGAGTTTTGGCAGCAAATATTGAAGGAGTCCAACAATAAAGTGTCTAGGATTAATAAAGGTAAAAGTAAAAAGGCAGATGGGGGCGTACGCTGTGCTGCGTGTGGCCTCGGTGCTCATCTCCGTGGCATTAGCCTTTGAGCCTGTGGTGGGTGAGGACCCGTTACCCCGGGACACAGGGCTAGTGTGACACCCGGGTTACCACAGTTACCTTCCCCAGGTTTCCCCAGGTACCCAATTATCGAGGATGATCAGCTGGGTAGGCTGGTCGCCGACTTGCCCTGGCCAGGATTTGAACCAGGCAGGGCCCATAGATTTGTAGCCAGGCAATCTAGCCACTGCACCACGGAGGCCACACTATAGGATTAATGCTATTCATTAATTACTTACTAACTGGTGGAACGCCGACGTGAGTTTCGACAGGGGATGCTTGCAGCCTATGTTGATCTCAAGAAGGCGTTTGACTCAGTGCATCGTGAGTCACTCTGGGATCTTCTGCGACTTTGAGGGATTCCTGCAAGGACTATTGGTTTGATAACTGGTCAGTATTCTGGGACTGAGAGTGCTGTGAAGTGTGGGGCAGGTGTATCCAGCTTCTTTCCTGTGAATACAGGAGTGAGGCAAGGGTGCGTCCTTGCCCCATCACTTTTCAACGCTTGTATGGACTGGGTATTGGACAAGGTTGTAGATCAAAGTGATTGTGGAGCATCCGTCGGCAACACAAAGATCACTGATCTTGTTTTTGCCGATGATGCAGTAATCTTTGCTGAGTCGCTGGAGGTCCTGGTGATGGCTCTCAAGGCGCTGCACGAGGAGGCAAAGCCTTTGGGACTTGAGGTCTCCTGGCTCAAGACCAAGGTCCAGGTGTTTGGAGACTTACTAGATGAAGCAGTACAGTCTGTTCATGTGTGTGGCGAGGACATTGAGATCTTGGAAAGTTTTACATACTTTGGTAGCGCAGTCCTTAATGACGGCGGGTCACGTCAAGAAGTCTTACGGCGGATTGGCATAGCCCACGGTGTTATGGACTCGCTCAGCGGGAGTATTTGGCGTTGTCGGTACCTGTGCAGGAGGACAAAGATCCGGATCTTCAAGTCGCTTGTGATCCCTGTCTTACTCTATGGTTGTGAGACATGGACACTAAATAGTGACTTGAAGAGACGAATCAATGCCTTTGGTAATAAGTGTCTTCGCAGAATCATGGGGTATCGCTGGGATGATTACGTGTCAAATCAGCGATTGCACCGTGAGACTGAATCGAGGCCTATTACCTGCATAGTCCGTCAGCGCCAACTTGGGCTATATGGGCATGTGGCACGCTACCCTGAAACCGATCCTTCCCATCGGGTTGTATCTGTAAGAGACAATCCGGCGTGGAGGAGGCCAAGGGGGCGCCCACAAGGCTCGTGGCTGGGGCAAGTTGATGTTTCTTGTCGAGAGCTGCTTGGTATGGGAAAGGAGCCTGCATGGGAACTCGCGCGTGGTGACCCTCGGGAGTGGCGTCGTAGGGTGGGCGAGGCGACGCGCCCCCCGGCGTATGCCCCCAATGATTGATTGATTGAATCTAGCCACTGCACCACGGAGGCCACACTATAGGATTAATGCTATTCATTAATTACTACTACTATTACTATTCTATTATCTATTATCTTGTTATGAGAGGAGATTGAAGTTATTAAAATTACACTCACTCGAGAGACGCAGAGTAAGGGGCGATCTGATAGAAGTTTTTAAGTGGATAAAGGGATTTAATAAAGGAGAGGTAGGAAAAGTTCTTACGGCTTTTAACCAGGGTAGAACAAGAAGTAACGGATTCAAGCTGGAAAAGCGTAGATTTAGAAAGGAAATAGGGAAAAACTGGTTCACAAATAGGGTGGTGAATGAGTGGAATGGTCTCAGTAGACAGGTAGTTAGTGCGGAGTCATTAGGGAGCTTTAAAGGGGAGCTGGATAAGTTCATGGATGGGGATGAAAGGTGGATGTAGGTAGTGTTAGGTGACAGGAACTACCACGTGTAGGCCTCGCGGCCTCTTGTAGCTTCCTTATTTTCTTATGTTCTTATGTTATCTATATCTATTATCTATTATCTATTATCTATATCTATTATTATTGAATTACATTACTATTGATTAGTAATGTGTGGATTCCCCCCACAGGGCAACGTGCGAACCGAGAGGCGCAAGGCCGGCATTGTACCCAGCCTTCCCCCCGTCCAGGAGAGAGGCCAGATCAAGGCCGAGTACTTGGAGCAGAGGAGAAAGAAATTACAACAATATCAGGAACAACAACAACAACAAGAACAGCAGGAGTAGCAGTAGCAGAGGACTCAAGCCAAGCCAAGTCAAGCCAAGTATGGTAGGCATATATATACAGGGGTTCAGGCCTTTAAAATTTCTCAGGTGCACACACACACTTATTGTAATTTATGAGTTGTGATGTATTTTTGTCAGCTTGTTCTTGTATCTGAATATAAATTGCTATTTTCTCCATGTAGTTATGTGTATATTGCAGTGTTTATTGGGGATCTGTCTCTCCTGTGATGCTTTTCTTGGTGGTGGTGAGCCATTAAAGCTATAGCAATGACTACTGTTCCTTCCTTCTCCTCATTCTCCTGCTCAGCGATAACTAACGAACTCTATTCAAGTAGTTATGTGTATATTGCAGTGTTATTTGGGGATCTGTCTGTCCTGTGATGCTTTTCTTGGTGGTGGTGAGCCATTAAAGCTATAGCAATGACTTCTGTTCCTTCCTTCTCCTCATTCTCCAGCTCAGCGATAACGTTGCCTTGATAGAACATTAACTGTTGATATTTGGTTTTCACTCAGTGGTGTAGTTCCTTCAGAAAATACAGCTTCCTGGGAGTGTTCCATGTTTTGCGCTGTCATGCATTACTGTTGTATTTCATAACTCAGGAAATAGATGATATGCTTCCTGAAGTTTCATGTGTCAACAGTAACTGATTTAAGAACACGTGAAATCAGTTGACACATTTTGAAGCTTATGAACCTTTGTACTCCCGGTGTATGTTGATGATCAATATCAGCTGTACAGGCCACTAGGAATAGACATCCTTGGAGTTTCCTCAAAGGATAGTCATGACAAAAGTTTCTATTTGTCAGGAAATCCTCTTTTCTTATCTACATCTCACAGTATAAGATGTACCTGTTCAGCAGATAAGATATTAATACCTGTTACTATGCACCAGTATCAGTACTATGCAAGGCGGCATCTCTTATCAGGTCAGTGTGTAGGTTTAAGGACGAAAACACAGACAGTGAGTAATCATATCTCGGAAGGTTATTCATGATGGCTGTTACTTAATGGAGCAGTTCTAAAACCAAACAGAAAGACATCCTTGGCATTCACATCATAAGAATGTTTTTTTTCATTGAGGATTAAACTCGAGTCGCCGAGAACGCCACTCTGAGATGCTAACCACTCTGCTACCGCCTCCCCAAGTAAGATCCATATATGATTCCAGGTCCAAAATACTTGAAGCTAAAGCCTTAAGATCCTCCCCGAGTGTTCAGCATGAGTGGCAGACGCCTGGTTGTGGCCTCCACCGTGCTGGCGCTGGCTGCCGTGCTGGTGCTCAAGGTGTACCCCAACTACCCCTCAGGCAGGCTGGGCGTGCTCTTCTACTACTGTACCAGGTGAGAAAATCCTATTACCCTTTGTATTGATTTTTTTTTTGTTGAAATTTTCGAAACGTCAGATTTGCCTGATGTTCTTATGAGGTTAGACGGCCGATGATACGCTTCCAACTATGTATCTCTATCCATTGCCTCCACCTCTTCAATGCCCAATGCTGTTGAATATTCACCTCATAGTAATTTATAAACTGAAAGATTAATTTGCAGCATGTTTGTCAGATCCCTCCAGTATTTTTGGGAAGAGTTCAGTCCTTATTGCCTTTAGTTTTCCTTGTGGTTTTGATGTTGATGTTTGAAGAATTTCGCCGTATCGACGCAGCTGAGATGGATCTCCGCTGTAACCAGACAGCTCTCTCACAAACTACCCCTAGAGAGCTGTCTGCTAGTGCTTATAGTGTTGGCCGAAGCCAGCACCCCGGGAGGCGGGTTACAAACCCCCGGCTAAGACCCGGTACCCAATCACTGCTGGGTGGACAGAGGCTCGGGTTTTAAGGAAACAGCCCAACTGTTTCCGCTCCGCCCGGAGATCGAACCCGGGACTTCTCGTTTTTGAATCGAGCGTGCTTCCCCTACACCACGGAGTACCCATTGGGTACTACTGTTGTTATAAAAAGGGGTGAGGCATTGGTGTTCTATTTTCCACCAGATCCTCTTCACCACACTGCCTCTATATCTTGTGTTGGATGCAAACTCACACATCTTTTTGTCATCTGCCTTCCACTCCAACAGCTCTCCCCAATACCTCACCCCCTTCTCTCCTCTTCACGTGCCCAAACCACCTCAATCGCCTTACTTTTGTGTTGGATGCATACGTTCACACATGTCCTTTTTGTCTATTGAGGTCTTTAAAAGGAGTCTGGATAATTTCATGGATGGGGATGCAAGGTGGATGTAGGTAGAGTTAAGTAACAGGAACTACCTCGTGTAGGTCTCACCAGCCTCTTGTAGCTTCCTTATGTGCTTCATATGTTCTAATTTGTATGGGATGTATGGAACGCTTTTCAGGAGGACAAACCAAAATATAACTGTAGCTATCCCATCCAGCTATACACAGACATATCATTCATATTTATATCCATTTATAGGCCTTATGTTCTTATGCCATCTGCCTGACAGTTCCCATGAGGACAGGAGGGAGGTGAAGGCCACCAAGGCAGGAGTGGCTGAGCTGCCTCTGACCCCCGACACCCAGGTCACTGTTGTCATCCATGGCTACACAGAGTCCTCCTACCGCGCCTGGGTCCTCAACCTGACTGACGGTGAGCAGACAACAGCTGTTTATGTGCTCCGAGTTAAATCAGTTACTGTTGACACATGAAACTTCAGGAAGCATATCATCTATTTCCTGAGTTATGAAATACAACAGTAAAGCATGACAGTGCAAAACATGGAACACTCCCAGGAAGCTGTATTTTCTGAAGGAACTACACCACTGAGTGAAAACCAAATATCAACAGTTAATGTTCTATCAAGGCAACTTTATCACTGAGCAGGAGAATGAGGAGAAGGAAGGAACAGCAGAGTCATTGCTATAGCTTTAATGGCTCACCACCACCAAGAAAAGCATCACAGGAGAGACAGATCCCCAAATAACACTGCAATATACACATAACTACTTGAATAGAGTTCGTTAGTTATCGCTGAGCAGGAGAATGAGGAGAAGGAAGGAACAGCAGAGTCATTGCTATAGCTTTAATGGCTCACCACCACCAAGAAAAGCATCACAGGAGAGACAGATCCCCAAATAACACTGCAATATACACATAACTACATGGAGAAAATAGCAATTTATATTTAGAGGAAGAAGATAGAAGATAGAAGAAGAAAGTAGATACGTAGAAGATAGATAAGTTTTTAAGTGGATAAAGGGATTTGATAAAGGAGAGGTAGGAAAAGTTCTTACGGCTACTAACCAGGGTAGAACAAGAAGTAACGGATTCAAGCTGGAAAAGCGTAGATTTAAAAAAGAAATAGGGAAAAACTGGTTCACAAATAGGGTGGTGAATGACTGGCATGGACTCAGTAGACAGGTAGTTAGTGCGGAGTCATTAGAGAGCTTTAAAAGGAGGCTGGATAATTTCATGGATGGGGATGAAAGGTGGATGTAGGTAGTGTTATGTAACACGTGTAGGTCTCGCGGCCTCTTGTAGCTTCCTTATGTTCTTTATTTCTTTTTCCCTTGTTCTTGATGTGCCTCGGGTTTTGAAGGCAGAAGACTAGTGGGTTTTTGCCTTATTTTCTTGTTCTTGATGTGCCTTGGGTTTTTGAAGGCAGAAAAATACTTGATCTCTGCGTTATATTTTTTCATTATTTCTATTTCCCTTATAAGCAAGTTTTGTTTCGGGTTTTTAAAGCAGAAATATACTTAATCTTTGCCTTATACTGGCTTCATTATTTCTTTTTTTCCCCTTATAAGCAAGTGTTATTATGTTTGGATATTGCTAGAATCCAAGTTAGTGTTTGCTGGCGTTTTATAAGCAGAAGAATACTGGATCTTTGTGTTAAGCCCCGTCCACACTACCACTCACCACCGTCGGTGCTTGCCGACGGGAAGCGCCGTTGCCAGGGTTGTGTCCACACGAACGGTTTTGTTCGGCAGTCAGCGCGCTTCCTGATTTCAAAGTGAGTCATGTTTTCTGCATATCGTGTACTCTCACTCGAGATTATGAAATAACCACAGGAGGTTTAGAAAAACTGACCCAACTATCATCTTCATGACACATTTCTGCATATCACAAGCAAGAAAAATATACGAAAACCTTTTTGTGTATTCTAAAAAACATAGCAAAAAGAAATAGTGTCTAAACATTTTTCTCACTTTTTTGTCTTCAACTCGCTGCAATTTCCCGACCATTTCTCCCATTT
Source organism: Chionoecetes opilio (assembly GCA_016584305.1). Lineage (NCBI taxonomy): Eukaryota > Metazoa > Arthropoda > Malacostraca > Decapoda > Majidae > Chionoecetes > Chionoecetes opilio. Next base: position 131,191 of record JACEEZ010002500.1, on the reverse strand, counting down.
ACTTGTTGATCACATACTCGTAATCAGCTGACTTTCTTGGTTCTGGTGGTATACGGTACATAGCAATGCAAAAATATCTAGATAGTGAAAACTGCCGATAACTTGAAGCATGTGTTTGGCGCTGACCCGTGAGTGACGGGCATGCCCGCCCAATATTAAACCTGCTGAATGTTGGCGGGCAGCGCCGACGGTTACATTTTGCTCGTCGGCATCGTGTCCACACTGCCACTTTTGAGTGACGAACACTGTTCGACGGCAAGCGCCGACGGTGGTGAGTGGTGGTGTGGACGGGGCTTTATAGTTGTTTCATTGTTGTTGTTTTTTCCTTATGAGCAGGTTTTGTGGTTGATATGTACAAGTGATAGTCCAAGTGAGTGTCATAACAGGAACTACCACGTGTAGGTCTCCCAGCCTCTTGTAGCTTCCTTATTTTATTATGTATTTATGTTCTTCTGTCCCTCCCTTACAGCGTTGTTGGTGGCCGAGCCTGGCAGCGTGGTGATCCTGGTGGACTACTGGGACCTGGTGACCATCTCCCGGCCCTACATGATGGCCAACGCCCGGCTCATCGCTGACACCACCGCTACGCTCATTGACTTGATGGTGCAGGAGAGACCAGTCAGGTAAGCATCATATTTCTTTCATCCTTTCAATAATTTCCCTGTCAAGTTGTTTAGGAAGTTCATGGCAGGTACCATTAGACAATTTTTAGTGACTATAAGCAATATTTTATAGATATGACCTGTTTAGTATTATTGTCAACTAACTAATTTGGTATATTCAGTGACTTTTCGTGATTTTATGGCTCTACAACAGACACTTTTTGATAGCCAAGGAAAGATCTGGGCGTGAAGGGGTTAAAACACCACTTATTTTCTCCTCATAAAACTGTGTGTGTGTTATTGTAAGTATAATGGGACTCATGGATGGGGATGAAAGGTGGAGGTAGGTAGTGTTATGTAACAGGAACTACCTCGTGTAGGTCTCGCGGCCTCTTGTAGCTGCCTTATTTTCTTAGGTTCTTATAAAGTGTACAGATAATAGTACTATCTGAATGACTGTTGATGCGAGGTGCCAACATAACTGCAGGTGTTGAAAGCCATGAAGCTGCCGGAGAAAATTTATACATCTTTAACAGAAAAGGAAATAATTACAATGATTTTTTTCTCTGTCAGCTTGAGCAAGATCCACGTGGTTGGGTTCAGCCTGGGCGGGCGCATCAGTGGTCTGGTGGGCGCCAGAGTCACGTCAGGACCACTCGGAAGGATCACAGGTGAGCAGTAGTAACGGACTCATTATTTATAGCAGGGCTGGGGAACCATTTTACTACCAAGGGCCATTTGGATATTCATGACATCCTTCGCGGGCCATACAAACTTATCAACTTTTGGCAATCGGCCTGCTTTTTTTGGCCGACGAGAACCCTACGTGAATTATACGTGTCTGTCCCGTCATCTGTGTGTCCTATCCGCCCCGTAATGGACGTGCTTATCCCTTAAAATTTACGTTATAAGTATTATGCATGCACTTCATAACAATATGTTGGTATGAAAAAAAAGCTCCTAGATTTATTGGATTTAGAGTCTGGTCTGTGGTTGCCTTGGCAGGGCCTCAGCCTAGGGTTCTGCAGGCCAGACGTTCCCACCCCTGATTTATAGGAACTACCAGGTGTAGGTCTTACGGCCTTTTGTAGCTTCCTTATTTTCTTATGTTCTTATTATGACTGTCTGTGTAGGTAAACCATTTCTCTTGTCACTCCCAATGATACGATGCTTGGATTATCTTGGTTACTATTTCTTTACTATTTATCCCTTCCCCGTGGTCAGGCCTGGACGCCTCCTACCCCTGGCTGCCCCCGAGGACCCACGAGGAGTACCTGGACGCCAGTGACGCGGCCCTGGTGGTCACCCTGCGCACCTCACCCCTCGGCCAACACTCTCCCCCGGGACACATCGACTTCCACGCTAACGGAGGTCACTTACAACCGGGCTGCTCCACCTGGTACACCCCCAACACAGGTCAGACACTAGCCACTCTGCTGTGGTGGGGCTTTGTACTCTCAACACCAACTGGAGAATTGCAGATCCATACAGGCATTCTGTATCTCTATAACTGAGGAAGATATAACTAAACTGATTCCTTTCTTGAGTTAGATGTCAGGTAGACTTTGTGTTTACTATGTCTTGTTATCAGGTGAAGGGTCCAGTTGGTTGCCTTATTTGTGCATTAGGAAAATGTTGTGTTTTTCTCAGTCTGATTTAACACAGCCATTATGAACTGAATGGGTGACATCAGTAGTAGCATCATGGCTATTCATTGTTTTTTAGAGATCAATAATAGTCTGTACCCTGTGTAGTAATCAAACTGTACTGAAACAGTGACAAAACGCGAGGGTCTGTAAACGAGTGCAGGTAGCTATGTCCCTCAATGCCTCAACACACACACACACACTTGCGCCTTATTAAGTGTTGCTTAACCATCAGCGGAACAAGTGTGCAGCCACTACCGCGCGGTGCAGATCATGGTGGAGGCGGTGAGGCGCGGCGGCGGAGTGTTCCCCGCGTGTCGCTGTGACGCCTGGGAAGGTTACGTGGACGGTTCCTGCCCCTGTGACGTCGTCAACCACTTCGGCCTCACTACTAATGCCAGGTAATTAATATGACCCGAGATTGAATTCTTCTTTCTCCTTCTTCTTCTTGTGACCTTTGATGTTTAGTATCACTTCATAGGTCCTCTTCAAACTTCGTCTCCTTAGTCATGTCAACTAGTCTAAAGGCCTCTCCAGACCAGCGGGCCTGATCGGCGGGCACATTTGACGGGCTAACCATCAGACTGCCCGAGCCCCCGTTGAGCGAAATCTGCGTGCGGTGTCCGGTGGCTTGAGGAGCTTCGACGCTGCCAGACTAAGTTAACATTGTGTACCCCTAGCAGGCTTGCCTCCCACATCCCACATCATTGTAACACTGTGCACATCAGGAACTTGCCATGTCTACACAATACTTTCTCCTCTCAGAAATATTGGCTGCCATGTTTCATCACCGCACTCCACAACCTACTGGCAGCGTCGGCCACGTCCGCCAATCTGGTCTGGGACAGCTTTAGACTTGTCAACTCTTACCCATTCAATTACCCACCCCAACTCCGATTCCCCACTTCAATTACCCCATCAATGTTATCTTAAAGGCAACATCAAATTTGTATCTTAACATTTGACTATACATTTTACAGACAAACACATTATTGCTTGTGACATATCAAAATCTTCAGTGACATTTGATCGAGACATTTCCATCCTTCATATTTGTAAGTTTATATCCAAACTCTCTATTTCTCCTGTTTCAGTGCTCACGGCAACTATAATATTTTCAGACAAACACATTATAGTTTGTGACGCATCAACATTTTCAGAGACAGTTGATGAGTCATTTCATCTTCTATATTTGTAAGTTTATATCCAAAATCTCAATATTTTCATGTGTTTCAATGCTCACGGCAACTATAAATTTGTTGACTATACATTTTACACACAAACATATTATTGCTTCTGACTCATCAACATTTTCAGAGACATTTAATCTTATATGTTTGTAAATTAAATATAAACTCTCAATAATTATCAATGTTTTCCTGTGTTTCAGTGTTCACGGGAGCTTCCACTTCACCACCAACCCCTCCTCTCCGTATTCCCGGCCGCTGGAACACGGGGCTAACGCTGCCTGGCCCTGTCAATAACTGCTTGCATTAATAGCTGCTCAACCCAACACACACACAGACAGACATCCCATGGTGATACAGGGATGACAGACTGTGATATGCTTGCTCATGGTATAAACAATTTAGTGGCAGGAGGCTCACTATTAACCCCTTCACTGCGGATATCAAATTCATAGGCCTACCCCCCTGTGCGGCAGGTTTAATTAAAATATAAAATAATTACTGATCATATTTTAAAGTGCCTAAATGAATAGGATGCTCATTCCATACCAGAAAATCTATGTTTGGTCTTGGTGGAGGCTACCAGCTAAGTGAAGAGTTACGTCAAAGTGCAGCAACAGGGCCGTGACCGTGCTGCCAGATGCACAATGAAACTACTTTCTACTCAACATAATACAGCTTATTTTGGTACATAAATGCTTCATTCATGCTTCTGTTTTATATCCATCAAGAATATGTTGAATATCTTGACTATTTAGCCTCGCCATTGAAGTAGAGGGCGCGGCAGCGTCAACACGTCGTACTGTACCGCTTGACCTTATTAGTCACACTAACTCACGCAAGCAGAAAAAGTGGTTCTATTATATCGCAACACTTGACACTGTTGCCATACAAGCCTATCACAGCGAATATTTACCCACAACATCATCGAGCGCAGAGTTTAAATACAGAAACCCTATATGTACCAGCCGCAGTGAACCCTAAGGTAGCTGAGAGACCGTATTTGTACCAGCCGCAGTGAAGGGGTTAAGGAGAAGGCTAGTATACTAAGTCACTAAACCTACAGTAAGAGTAAGTGTGTGTTATTGAAGTAGTGAGACCAGCATAGGGAGACTTAAAGATCTGCTCTGAGCCCAGTCATGTGGCCACCCCTGCTCTTCAAAGCTGATATAATGTTAACACTGCTGAAATCAATGTAACTGATCAAGGAATTCCTCATCACGACAGGAGGCTCGCTATTAACCCCTTCACGCCCAGATCTTTTCTTGGCTATATAAAATTGTCTGTTGTCGAGCCATAAAATTACGAACAGTCACTGAATATACCAAATTAGTTAGTGGACAAGGATACTAAACAGGTCATATCTTTAAAATATTGCTTATAGTCACTAAAAATCGTCTAATGGCACCCAAATTACAAAGGAAATTACGTTCTGGGCCTCAAGGGGTTAAGGAGAAGGGAAGTATACTAACCCTACACGAAGAGAAAGTGTGTTAATGAAGTAGTGAGGCCAGCAAAGGGAGGCTGAAGGACCCGCTCTGAGCCCAGTCATGTGGCCACCCTGCTCTTCAAAGGGGACAGGAGTTTATTTGATCTAATGTTAACCCCTTCACGCCCAGATCTTTCCATTAATATATTAAATAGTCTGTTAGCCATGAAATTTCGAAAAGTAGCTTAAAGCCCCGTCCACACTACCACTCACCACCGTCGGTGCTTGCCGACGGGAAGCGCCGTTGCCAGGGTTGTGTCCACACGAACGGTTTTGTTCGGCGGTCAGCGCGCTTCCTGATTTCAAAGTGAGAGTCATGTTTTCTGCATATCGTGTACTCTCACTCGAGATTATGAAATAACCACAGGAAGTTTAGAAAAACTGACCCAACTATCATCTTCATGACACATTTCTGCATATCATAAGCAAGAAAAATATACGAAAACCTTTTTGTGTATTCTAAAAAATATAGCAAAAAGAAATAGTGTCTAAACATTTTTCTCACTTTTTTGTCTTCAACTCGCTGCAATTTCCCGACCATTTCTCCCATTTAATTTTTGATCACATACTCGTAATCAGCTGACTTTCTTGGTTCTGATGGTATACGGTACATAGCAATGCAAAAATATCTAGATGGTGAAAACTGCCGATAACTTGAAGCATGTGTTTGGCGCTGACCCGTGAGTGACGGGCATGCCCGCCCAATATTAAACCTGCTGAATGTTGGCGGGCAGCGCCGACGGTTACATTTTGCTCGTCGGCATCGTGTCCACACTGCCACTTTTGAGTGACGAACACTGTTCGACGGCAAGCGCCGACGGTGGTGAGTGGTAGTGTGGACGGGGCTTTATATGCAGAATTAGCAAGTGGACAAGGATACTAAACTGGTCATATCTTTAAAATATTGCTTAGTCACAAAAAATTGTCTAATGGCACCCAAATAACAATGGAAATAACGTTCTGGGCCTCAAGGGGTTAAGACTGCTGTAGTTAATGTAACTGATCAAGCAACTCAGAATCATGTAAATAAAGGTCTTGGTATTGTTTCCATTCATCATTTTCCCTCACAGGTTGGGTTTTGTGGGAAGACTTTCTTGATCCTTTGGAATGATGGGACTGGACTAGACGACTATAGACTGGACTATAGACGACTGACTGACTATATCTAAATAGCTCATAAGTCTGTCTACCCAGCGGAACTCACAATCCTCTCGTGGGTTGAGCGTGAAGCCCACTGCACCGTAGAGGGTGAGGTGAGCGTGAAGCCCACTGCACCATAGAGGGTGAGTTGAGCGTGAAGCCCACTGCACCATAGAGGGTGAGTTGAGCGTGAAGCCCACTGCACCATAGAGGGTGAGGTGAGCGTGAAGCCCACTGCACCATAGAGGGTGAGTTGAGCGTGAAGCCCACTGCACCATAGAGGGTGAGGTGAGCGTGAAGCCCACTGCACCATAGAGGGTGAGAATAAGGTGAATTAATAGTGTATCAAGTGTTGAGGTTTTCACACGTTCCTTTCTGCCAAACACCTGATAAACACAATCTCTGTGTCTATAACAAAGCACTATACAGGGAGGTCCCGTTATACGAGCATTCGGTATACGAGAATCCGATGATACGAGATGTGTAAATTAGGGTCTATTTTCAATATACGAGATCGAAAATCCAATGATACGACATTCAAACTGGGGTGAGTAAAATTATCAAGTTCAAAATGCGCGCCCTACCACTCCCGGGCTGGACAAAGGGGGATTTGGTTGACCCCAGTGAGGTCACCCCTAGCAAGCCGTGACCTGAAGGGTAATTAAGCATATGGCGCGGCCTGACATTTAGGGGTAATTAGCAGGTGTGTGGCCCCAACCTTGGGACCGCAGTCAGGTCATCCCTAGCAAGGCTATAGGCACATGTTTTATATAAAAAAAAAAAAAAAAAAAAGGCGTGACCTGAAGGGTAATTAAGCATATGGCGTGACCTGACCTTTAGGGGTAATTAGCAGGTGTGCGGCCCCAACCTTGGGACCGCTACACTACCTTCTCTTGTATCACGCGGCGTCCCCTACATTACAACGTCTTTTTTGCTTGTTATGCATGTTTTATGTTTAATTAATGTGCAGTTATGTTATTTTGTGTGCTATTTTCTCTTTCAGAATGCTTTTTCTACATAATAGGTAGTACAGTGTGGGTAATATAGACGCTGTGTGTTTGTTGTGTTTACTATAGTTTATTGTAGCTTGAAAAACATGTCTTTTATTTTTTATTTTTTTAATTGATGGGGTCCTGGAACCAAACCTATATTTTACCATTAGTTATGTGTTTCGTTATACGAGATTTCGCTTTACGAGTATGCCAGGTGGAACCTAACTGCTCGTATCTTTGGGGCCTCCCTGTATTCCTCCTTGATTTGGTAATGTCATAACAATTGCTCTCAAGCAACAATTACAATTTTCTGGAATACTTAGCAAACTTGTTCCTCAGTTGGTAAAGTCCCTTACGTCTGTACAGCGGCACAATGCATTTCTTCTGTCCTTCATAACCCGTACAGCCCCGCTGGTGCCTCTGAGCCGTCGCATGTGTGTGTAACGCTCGGCCCCGCTGGTGCCTCTGAGCCGTCGCATGTGTGTGTAACGCTCGGCCCCGCTGACGCCTCTGAGCCGTCGCATGTGTGTGTAACGCTCGGCCCCGCTGGTGCCTCTGAGCCGTCGCATGTGTGTGTAACGCTCGGCCCCGCTGGTGCTCTGAGCCGTCGCATGTGTGTGTAACGCTCGGCCCCGCTGGTGCCTCTGAGCCGTCGCATGTGTGTGTAACGCTCGGCCCCGCTGGTGCCTCTGAGCCGTCGCATGTGTGTGTAACGCTCGGCCCCGCTGGTGCCTCTGAGCCGTCGCATGTGTGTAACGCTCGGCCCCGCTGGGCTCTGAGCCGTCGCATGTGTGTGTAACGCTCGGCCCGCTGACGGCTCTGAGCCGTCGCAGTGTGTACGTCGGCCGCTGTCCTCGAGCCGTCGCATGTGTGTGTAACGCTCGGCCCCGCTGGTGGCTCTGAGCCGTCGCATGTGTGTGTAACGCTCGGCCGTCGGCTGACGGGACCACTCAAAACTCAGGGTCTTGGCGTTACAAAACAATACATTTCTGGCGGGGCTCAGTGGGTCAAGGTACTTCTACAATTACCGTAGTAAACCCGCCCGCCACTTTTTCTTAACAATCTCCTTTACTTCACAAGAAAATAACCTTCAATGTAACACCTGTCCAGGACAGGACAGGACAGGACCAAGGTTCTGTCTTGTATACTTATCAAGGCTGTGACTGATCACTTAACAGATTCTCAATGTCTTTATTAAAACGATATTTTGCCCAAATATAGTACAAATGTCCTAAGTAATAAGGGCATCAGTGTTTGATTAGCCTGACTTCCTCCCCACACCAACAGCCACACACCACAAGGCTAACTCACCCTCATAGAAGACACACCTGGTACACTACAAGCTTAACTTAACCCAACGCAATGCAGCGCAAATATATAAAATTCCTTGATACCATTTTTTAGTAAAAGGTAAAGATGGGAGCATACGCTAAGCTGTGCGTGGCATGCGGTGCTCATCTCCGTGGCATTAGCCCTTAGAGCCTGTGGTGGGTGAGGACCCGTTACCCCGGGACACAGGGCTAGTGTGACTCCCGGGTTACCACAGTTACCTTCCCCAGGTTACCCCAGGTACCCATTTATCAACCCCGAAAGAAAGGAAGGAACAGCTGGGTAGGCTGGTCACCGGCTTGCCCTGGCCCGGGATCGAACCAGGGCCCGCAGATTTGTAGCCAGACACGCTAGCCACTGCACCACGGAGGCGACAAGGAGGTTTTTTAGTGCTAGATATATATAGTGTTGAATTCCTCTAAATGTAGAAATATTTGGTGCACTTCCGCCTACGTCTGCCGAACCAAGTGCTGGGGTACTTTGGTAGGCTTGGGGGCCATACAGACCACTGCAGAAACAGGATTTACCGGAAATTTCTAGATTGTACAAATTTTTTTGTTATCGAGCAGTGTCAGGAGCCAATATCGGAAGTTTGATTTACTGGAATCGGCCTTGGCGGAATGATTCCGTTACAGGGAGCTTCTACTGTACCTCTAAATATATAAAAGCAACATTAAATAGGTGATTAAATAATTGATATATGTAATATATATATATAATAATTGATTAAATAATACATAAATTAGTAGTATATAAAGATACAGCCAAATTCCAAACATCCAACCTCCAAACATCCGACTTTTTTCACCACCACATTGTGTCTTGTTTTGGCCATTTATTTTACTTAGTTTTCTTTAGTTTTTAGAAAACATTGATTTGTGGCTTTATTTATGCATGAATTTTACTTTCGCGTCTACCACTGAATCGGCCTTCAAGAGCTGCATCTTTTATGTTCTATACCATTTTGTCCTTACGTTTATGGTTACTGTGATATCCGAACATCCGACTATTCCAATTATCCGACCTACCTTCGGTCCCCCCAAGGTCGGATAATTAATACTTAGCTGTATATGTATACAGTCAAGGACACTACAACAAACTTAATTCGCTCCGGGACTGTTCGTGATGGCTTGGGTTGTGTCATGCGTACATTGAAATATAATGTATTTAGGGATAATTTGTTCCAGTCTCACAACCAAGACCAGTTTATCGCCCAACACAATCATTGAAACAAAAATATTAAGTCAGGGTTATTGGGTTTCATGTATTAAGTCATGAATATAACTTTGAAGGTAATGAACTTTCCCACAACTTTACCAGCTTGTAGTTCATCGCATTGCAGAGTAAATCAAGAATGACCAATATTTTCCCGGGACACAGGGCTAGTGTGACTCCGGGTTACCACAGTTACCTTCCCCAGGTACCCATTTATCAACCCCGAAAGGGAGGAAGAACAGCTGGGTTGGCTGGCCGCCGACTTGCCCTGGCCTGGATTCGAACCAGGGCCCGCAGATTTGTAGGCAGGCGCGCTAACCACTAGGCTACACCATGGAGGCAACATTCTAATGATAATTCAGATTCTAATAATACTCATACAAAATACAAACTAACAAACAGATATACTCACACTCAAGAGCCTTCAAAACAGCCTCTAACAATCCGTCTTCCTAATAAAAACAGGACTTGCTACATTACAACCCATCGCCTTAGTTTACCTTTAACAGAGTCCTTCCTGTGGTGTTAGTCTACAACCCCAGCCATTGGTCTCTTCTAACAACCTTGTCTCTGCATCCCAGGTCTCTTCTTACAACCTTGTCTCATAGCAACCTTCTCTCTGCATCCCAGGTCTCTTCTTACAACCTTATAGCAACCTTCTCTGTGTATACCAGGTCTCTTCTAACAACCTTGTCTCATAGCAACCTTCTCTCTGCATCCCAGGTCTCTTCTTACAACCTTCTCTCTCTCTGCATCCCAGGTCTCTTCTTACAACCTTGTCTCATAGCAACCTTCTCTCTGCATCCCAGGTCTCTTCTTACAACCTTGTCTCATAGCAACCTTCTCTCTGCATCCCAGGTCTCTTCTTACAACCTTGTCTCATAGCAACCTTCTCTCTGCATCCCAGGTCTCTTCTTACAACCTTGTCTCATAGCAACCTTCTCTCTGCATCCCAGGTCTCTTTTTACAACCTTGTCTCATAGCAACCTCCTCTCTCTCTGCATCCCAGGTCTCTTCTTACAACCTTGTCTCATAGCAGCCTTCTCTCTGCATCCCAGGTCTCTTCTTACAACCTTGTCTCATAGCAACCTTCTCTCTGCATCCCAGGTCTCTTCTTACAACCTTGTCTCATAGCAACCTTCTCTCTGCATCCCAGGTCTCTTCTTACAACCTTGTCTCATAGCAGCCTCCTCTCTCTCTGCATCACAGTCGTGCAGTCTCCCAGCTTTGTTATGTAGGTAAAGTGGGTCTTCATGTCACCTTCTTGAAGACCCAGGCTTGGTATATACCTGAGGAGGGGAGAGAGAAGAAGACGTTGTTAATGACTTATAAATAGAAATATAAGTGTTAAAGTAATCGTCCAGACCCAAAAAAATTTTGCCGAATTATGTTGAATGTACATTCAAAACACCTAATCCACCAAAAATAATTGATTTCCAGGCCTTATTTCCGTAAAAACACGACTTTTGTAAAAAGCGCGCGAAAAAAAAAAATCTTCCCTCCAACACGGCTACGAATGTTATTGATGACGTCAGAACAGGGACGCCCGCAGACACTCTGTCTGACACCTGTCGGCAAATGTTATGATGAGCGATTGTACTTCGGTGTCAGACAGTGAATCTGTCGCTGTGACAGATCTAGAGTACGATGCTCAATCTGACACCGAAAGAAATGACGCTGGTCGCGTATACTATGAGGAAAACGAACCTCAGATTGTCATGGGATCCTATATGTTTGAGCCCGAGTACGAGGTGGATGAACAGGTGTTAGCAGAGCCTGAGGTTCAGCAGGACCTGGCACTTCTCCAAAACATGGATTGGTAAATAAGGTTAAACCATGTGTGTGTGGGAATCACAATGAAGGTACTACTTTCGAGAAAATCCTATGGTTAGTTTTGGAGCTACAGTCAAACGTAATTACTCGGAAACCACATACTAGCATTAACTACAGCATAGAGTTGGAAAATATGCGGGCGGGAAGGCAGAAAGTGTGACAGCCACACCACCACAGGGTCTCTCACCACAGGGCACGCCCACTCCACAACTGGTTTACTTGGTCTTGTTAAGAGGCAAAGCCTCACAGTCGTGGTGGTCCATCGCTACCCTCACTACACACCGTTTCTCAACACAACTGCTCGCCCCAACACACTATAGGCGTGAATCACCACACGCCACTCCGCCACTCCACTCCTACACACGCCACTCCTTTCCGTGCAAACTTTTCTCGAAAGGCACAGCTGTCTTGCTGCACCCATAACGGATGCATGCATGTGGCATATAGCAAAACAAATCTATCAGAAACACCCAAATATCTTCAAGTACTATATTTATCTCTGTGTTTACGTGCCTCTCTGATCAAGCGCGGGAAGATGAGCCTCCCTAATGCTATGTCACCGGAGCCTGAGCCTGAGCGTCTGCAAACCTTGAGAGCGTTTTGAAAACTCGGGGAATTTGCAGATTTTGATTGCGGATTATTTAAAAACGGCTGACTGGATACAAAAAGTGACGACGTATTGTTGATATACTCGTTAATGGCTATGATTTGATTGCATTAAATCAGGAATGATGAAATGGTCTGGACGATTACTTTAATGACTCTTAACTTGCTAAAATAATAACAAATAATGACTTATAAATAGAAATATAAGTGTTAATGACTCTTAACTTGCTAAAATAATAACAAATAATGACTTATAAATAGAAATATAAGTGTTAATGACTCTTAACTTGCTAAAATAATAACAAACAATGACTTATAAATAGAAATATAAGTGTTAATGACTCTTAACCTGCTAAAATAATAACAAATAATGACTTATAAATAGAAATATAAGTGTTAATGACTCTTAACTTGCTAAAATAATAACAAACAATGACTTATAAATAGAAATATAAGTGTTAATGACTCTTAACCTGCTAAAATAATAACAAATAATGACTTATAAATAGAAATATAAGTGTTAATGACTCTTAACTTGCTAAAATAATAACAAATAATGACTTATAAATAGAAATATAAGTGATAATGCTCATCACGGACACAAAAATACACTATGTACACAATATATATTTTTTTGTCACAAAGGACTGGCCAAGGACAAAAAGTAAGAAGTAACAAAAAGCCTGAAAAACCTGAAGAAGGGAAGAGGCACTAAGTGTTAATGCCCACCACTTGACTCAAAGGATACAGTAAGGACACCATAGTTGTATTTTGTTTACATCACAAAGGACTGGCCAAGGGGGAATATAATAAAGTAACAATAAGCCCACTCAATATGTTGGGTGTTTACTCTACTATGCTGGTTACTGAATGATTATTTCTGATACCTAATACAGGTTGAAGTTCCCAAACTCGGCAACCTCGGGACCAGCGCCGAGCCGAGTAATGGAATTTTCCGACTTTTAGAACGTAGATATATTACGGGGAAAAAAACATGAAAATCAGCCTTTTCTTTTCACTTGCACCAGTAGGTGTTCCTGGACGTTTGGGAGCCATAATACCAATAACAGACCTGTAGAAGTACACAAAATAACAGTGTACACAACTCTACAGTCACAACACCACTGAACAATAACAACAAACAAATCGGCGGGAGAAACCAAGCGGCCTAGTGTGGTGGCACCTAGCGGCCGACCCGGCAACTACGCGCCGGGTTTTGGGTGTTCTGCCGGGTTTTGGAAAATCCGGAACCATAGCCGAGTTTTGGGTGTTGCCGAGTCTTGGGATGCCGAGTTTGGGAACTTCAACCTGTACTACAAACAAGAGGTACAGATGTGTGTTGGGCATTGGAGAAGTAGAGGCAATGGATAGAGGCAGTTGGAAGCGTATCATCGGCCGCCTAACCTCATAATATTATATGGGAAATCTGAGTCACACAAAAGAAGATCAAGAAGCACAATCATCAGTCAGAGTACAATAAAGCAGCGACACTCACAAGGCCTCCACTCTGACTTAGAGGTTCTGATGGCTTAAGAAAGACATAAACACACTGGGTAAAATATATAACTAAATAGTGTCAGTACATTCCTTGATCAAGAGTAACACGAAAATCTTGTCAGTATAACAAAAAGCACGATACTTGATTCTAATACTAAAAGCCTGAAATATAGACACAAACTATGATAACACAAAAATAATGCTAGAAAAATCAGTGCCGGGTAAAACAAAGGCAGTCACTCACACAAGACCTCCCACTCTGACTAGAGATTGTCAGATGGCGCCACTCCTCCTTGGCTTGAGGGTCCGGGCGTGGCTTACTCCCCTCAGAGGCCGTGGCGGGCTCGTCCTGGCTGGGGTTGCTGGGGGCGAGGGAGGGATAGATAATATAAAGAAATAACCTTCACGCCAATCTTCTATATAATGGGGATTCTTAGGCTCGTCTTTGCTGGGCAGTGGTGGGGGCGGGAAGATCAGGGTACTGAGGGTCGTCTTTGCTGGGGCATGTGGGGCGGAAGATACGAGGGTACTGGGGTCGTCTTGCTGGGGCGTGTGGGGGCGGAGAACGGGTACTGAGGGTGTCTTGGGGCAGTGTGGGGGCGGGAAGATACAGGGTATGAGGTCGTCTTTGTGGGGCAGTGTGGGGGCGGAGCACAAAGGGGTACTGAGGTCGTCTTTGCTGGCAGTGTGGGGCGGGAAGATACGAAGGGGTCTGAGGCTCTTTGCTGGGCAGTGGTGGGGCGGGAGGAACAAGGGACTGAGGTCGTCTTGTGGGGAGTGGTGGGGGCGGGAAGACACGAGGGGTACTGAGGGTCGTCTTTGCTGGGGCAGTGGTGGGGGCGGAAACGAGGGGTACTGGGGTCGTCTTTGCTGGGGCGTGGTGGGGGTGGGAAGATACGAGGGGATGAGGGTCGTCTTTGCTGGGCGTGGTGGGGCAGAAGATACGAAGGGGTCTGAGGGTCGTCTTGTGGGCAGGGTGGGGGCGGAAATAGAAGGTACTGGGTCGTCTTTGCTGGGCAGTGGTGGGGGCGGAAACCGAAGGGGCTGAGGTCGTCTTTGCTGGGGCAGTGGTGGGGGCGGAAGATACGAGGGGTCGAGGTCTCTTTGCTGGGGCAGTGGTGGGGGCGGAAGATACAAGGGTAGAGGTCGTCTTTGCTGGGCAGTGGTGGGGGAGGACCAAAGGGGTACTGAGGGTCGTCTTTGCTGGGCTGGTGGGGCGGGAGATACGAGGGGTACTGGGTCGTCTTTCTGGGATGGTGGGGCGGAAGTACAAGGGTACTGAGGGTCGTCTTTGCTGGGGCAGTGGGGGGGGGAAATTGAAGGGGTCTGAGGTTGTCTTGTGGGGCATGTGGGGGCGGAAGATACGAGGGGTACTGAGGGTCGTCTTTGCTGGGCAGTGGGGGGGCGGAAGATACGAAGGGGTACTAGGGTCGTCTTTGCTGGCAGTGGGGGCGGGAAGATACGTAGGGTACTGAGGGTCGTCTTGCTGGGCATGGTGGGGCGGGAAGATTAAGGGGTACGGGGTCGTCTTTGCTGGGCAGTTGGTGGGGCGGGAAGATACAAAAGGGGTACTGAGGGTGTCTTTGCTGGGGCAAGTGGTGGGGGCGGGAAATTACGTAAGGGTACTGAGGTCGTCTTTGCTGGGCAGTGGTGGGGCGGGAAGAACCCCGAAGGGGTACTGTGGGTCAGTCTTGCTGGGGCCCTGGTAGGGCGGGAAGATACGAAGGGGTATGGGGGTCGTCTTTGCTGGGGCGTGGTGGGGGCCGGGAAGATACGAACGGGTACTGAGGGTCGTCTTTGCTGGGGCGGGTTGGTGGGGGCGGTAAGACACGAAGGGGTACTGAGGTCGTCTTTGCTGGGCAGTGTGGGGCGGAAGACAAAAAGGGGGACTGAAGGGTCGTCTTTGCGGGGCAGTGGTGGGGGCGGGAAATACGAAGGGGTACTGAGGGTCGCTTTGTGGGACAGTGGTGGGGCGGGAAGATACGAAGGGTACTGATGGTCGTCTTTGCTGGGGCAGTGGTGGGGCGGAAGATACGAAGGGGTACTGAGGGTCGTCTTTGCTGGGAAAGTGTGGGGCGGAAGATACGAAGGGTACTGAGGTCGCCCTTTGCTGGGGCAGTGGTGGGAGCGGGAAGATGCGAAGGTACTGAGGGTCGTCTATTGTGGCAGGTGGGGCGGGAGACACGAGGGGTACTGGGGTCTCTTTGCTGGAGTGTGGCGAAGATACGAAGGTACTGAGGGTCTCTTTGCTGGGGCATGGTGGGGCGGGAAACACAAGGGGTACGAGGTCGCTTTGCTGGGCATGGTGGGGCGGGAAGATACAAGGGTACTGAGGTCCTTTGCTGGCAGGGTGGGGCGAGACAGAAGGGTACTGAAGGGTCTCTTGCTGGGGCAGTGGTGGGGGGGAGGACAGAAGGGTACTGAGGGTCTCTTTGCGGGCAGTGGTGGGGGCGGGAAGATATGAAGGGGTACTGAGGGGTTGTCTTTGCTGGGGCAGTGGTGGGGCGGGAAGATACGAAGGGGTACTGAGGGTCGTCTTTGCTGGGGCAGTGGTGGGGGCGGAAGATACGAAGGGTCTGAGGGTCGTCTTTGCTGGGGCATGGTGGGGGCGGGAAGATACGAAGGGGTACTGAGGGTCGTCTTTGCTGGGCAGTGGTGGGGGCGGGAAGATACGAAGGGGTACTGAGGGTCGTCTTTGCTGGGCGTGGTGGGGCGGGAGATATGAAGGGGTACTGAGGGTCCGTCTTTGCTGGGCAGTGGTGGGGGCGGGAAGATACGAGGGGTACTGAGGGTCGTCTTTGCTGGGGCAGTGGTGGGGGCGGGAAGATAGAAGGGGTACTGAGGGTGTCTTTGCTGGGGCAGTGGTGGGGGCGGGAAGATCGAAGGGGTACTGAGGGTCTCTTTGCTGGGGCAAGTGGTGGGGGCGCGGAAGACACGAAGGAGGTACTGAGGGTCGTCTTTGCTGGGGCAGTTGGTGGGGGGGGAAGATACGAAGGGGTAATGAGGGTCGTCTTTGCTGGGGCAGTGGTGGGGGCGGGAAGATACGAAGGGGTACTGAGGTCGTCTTTGCTGGGGCAGTGGTGGGGCGGGAAGATACGAAGGGGTACTGAGGGTCGCCTTTGCTGGGGCAAGTGGTTGGGGGCGGGAAGACACAAGGGGTACTGAGGTCGTCTTTGCTGGGGCAGTGGTGGGGGCGGGAAGACACAAAGGGGTTACTGTGAGGGTCGTCTTTGCTGGGGCAGTGGTGGGGCGGGAAGATACGAAGGGGTACTGAGGGTCAGTCTTTTGCTGGGGCAGTGGTGGCGGCGGGAAGATACGAAGGGGTACTGAGGGTCGTCTTTGCTGGGGCAGTGGTGGGGGCGGGAAGATACGAAGGGGTACTGAGGGTCGTCTTGCTGGGGCAGTGGTGGGGGCGGGAAATACGAAGGGGTACTGAGGGTCGTCTTTGCTGGGGCAGTGGTGGGGGCGGGAAGAAGAAGGGGTACTGAGGGTCGTCTTTGCTGGGGCAGGGTGCGGGGCGGGAAGATACGAAGGGGTACTGAGGGTCGTCTTGCGGGGCGTGGTGGGGGGCGGGAAGACAGAAGGGGTACTGAGGGTGTCTTGCTGGGCAGTGGTGGGGGCGGAAGATTACGAAGGGTACTGAGGGTCGTCTTTGCTGGGCAGTGGGTTGGGGGCGGGAAGATACGAAGGGGTACTGAGGGTCGTCTTTGCTGGGGCAAGTGGTGGGGGCGGAAGCTACGAAGGGGCTAACTGAGGGGTCGCTTTGGCTGGGGCAGTGGGTGGGGGCGGGAAGATAGAAGGGGTACTGAGGGTCGTCTTTGCTGGGGCAGGGTGGAGGGCGGGAAGACACGGAAGGGGTACTGAGGGTCGTCTTTTGCTGGGGCAGTGGTGGGGGCGGGAAGATACGAAGGGGTACTGAGGGGGTCAGTCTTGGCTGGGGCAGTGGGGGGGGGCGGGAAGAATGAAGGGGTCTCTGAGGGTGGTCTTTGCTGGGGCAGTGCGTGGTCGGGCGGGAGAGTACGAAGGGGGTACTGAGGGTCGTCTTTGCTGGGGCAGTGGTGGGGGGCGGAAGATACGAGGGGTTACTGGGAGGGTCGTCGTTTGCTGGGGCAGTGGGTTGGGGGGGGCGGGAAGACACGAAGGGGTACTGAGGGTCGTCTTTGCTGGGGCAGTGGTGGGGGCGGGAAGATACGAAGGGGTACTGAGGGTCGTCTTTTGCTGGGGGTGGGTGGGGGCGGGAAGATACGAAGGGGTACTGAGGGTGCGTCTTTGCTGGGGCAGTGGTGGGGGCGGGAAGATACGAAGGGGTACTGAGGGTCGTCTTTGCTGGGGCAGTGGTGGGGCGGGGAAGATACGAAGGGGTATGAGGGTGTCTTTGCTGGGGCAGTGGTGGGGGGCGGGAAGATACGAAGGGTACTGAGGGTCGTCTTTGCTGGGGCAGTGGTGGGGGCGGGAAGATACAGGAAGGGGTACTGAGGGTCGGTCGGTATTTGCTGGGGCAGTGGTGGGGCGGGAGTAGAAGGGGTACTGAGGGTTGTCTTTTGCTGGGGCAGTGGTGGGGGCGGGAAGATACGAAGGGGTACTGAGGGTCGTCTTTGCTGGGCAGTGGTGGGGGCGGGAAGATACGAAGGGGTTGACTGGGGTCTCTTTGAGCTGGGGCAGTTGGTGGGGGCGGGAAGATACGAAGGGTACTGAGGGTCGTCTTTGCTGGGGCAGTGGGGGGCGGGAAGATACGAAGGGTACTGAGGGTCGTCTTTGGGCGTGGGGCAGGGTGGGAGGGGGGCTAAGATACGAAGGGGTACTGAGGGTCGTCTTTGCTGGGGCAGTGGGGTGGGGGGGAAGATACGAAGGGGTACTGAGGGTCGTCTTTGCTGGGGCAGTGGTGGGGGGCAGGGAAGATACGAAGGGGTACTGAGGGTCGTCTGTTGCTGGGCGTGCAGGTGGTGGGGCGGGGAAGATACGAAGGGGTACTGAGGGTCGTCTTTGCTGGGGCAGTGTGGGGGGGAGGGAAGGTACGAGGGGTACTGAGGGTCGTCTTTGCTGGGGCAGTGGTGGGGGCGGGGAGATCGAAGGGGTACTGAGGGTCGTCTTTGCTGGGGCAGTGGTGGGCGGGGAAGAATGAAGGGGTACTGAGGGTCGTCTTTGCTGGGGGCAGTGGTGGGGGCGGGAAGAATATGAAGGGTACTGAGGCGTGTCTTTGCTGGGGCAGTGGGTGGGGGCGGGAAGATACAAGGGGTACTGAGGGTCGTCTTTGCTGGGGCAGTGGTGGGGGCGGGAAGATACGAAGGGGTACTGAGGGTCGTCTTTGCTGGGGCAGTGGTGGGGGCGGGAAGATACGAAGGTGGTACTGAGGGTGGTCTTTGCTGGGGCAGTGGTGGGGGCGGGAAGATACGAAGGGGTACTGAGGGTCGTCTTTGCTGGGGGCAGTGGGGGGGCGGGAAGGACGAAGGGTACTGAGGGTCGTCTTTGCTGGGGCAGTGGTGGGGGCGGGAAGGATACGAAGGGGTACTGAGGGTCGTCTTTTGCTGGGGCAGTGGGGGGCGGGAAGACACGAAGGGGTACTGAGGGTCGGTCTTTGCTGGGCAGTGGTGGGGCGGGAAGACACGAAGGGGTACTGAGGGTCGTCTTTGCTGGGGCAGTGGTGGGGGCGGGAGGGACACGAAGGAGGTACTGAGGTGTCGTCTTTGCTGGGGCAGTGGTGGGGGCGGGAAGATACGAAGGGGTACTGAGGGTCGTCTTTGCTGGGGCAGTGGTGGGGGCGGGAAGAACAAGGGGTACTGAGGGTCGTCTTTGCTGGGGCAGGTGGTGGGGGCGGGAAGAACGAAGGGGTACTGAGGGTCGTCTTTGCTGGGGCAGTGGTGGGGGCGGGAAGACACGAGGGTACTGAGGGTCGTCTTTGCTGGGGCAGTGGTGGGGGCGGGAGAAGCGAAGGGGTACTGAGGGTCGTCTTTGCATGGGGAGGGGGTTTGGGGGGGGGGGAAGATACGAAGGGTACTGAGGGTCGTCTTTGCTGGGGCAGTGGTGTGGGGCGGGAAGATACGAAGGGGTACTGAGGGTCGTCTTTGCTGGGGCGTGGTTGGGGACGGGGAAGATACGAAGGGGTAGCGAGGGTCGTCTTTGCTGGGGCAGTTTGGGGGGGCGGGAAGATACGAAGGGGTACTGAGGGTCGGGTCTTTTGCTGGGGCAGTGGTTGGGGGCGGGAGAAAGTACGAGGGGTTACTGAGGGTCGTCTTTGCTGGGGCAGTGGTTGGGGGGCGGGGGGGAAGATACGAAGGGGTACTGAGGGTCGTCTTTGCTGGGGCAGTGGGGGGGCGGGAAGATACGAAGGGGTACTGAGGGTCGTCTTTGCTGGGGCAGTGGTGGGAGCGGGAAGATACGAAGGGTACTGAGGGTCGTCTTTGCTGGGGCAGGTGGTGGGGGCGGAAGGTACGAAGGGGTACTGAGGGTCGTCTTAGCTGGGGCAGTGGTGGGGGCGGGAAGAGGATACGAAGGGGTACTGAGGGTCGTCTTTGCTGGGGCTGGTGGGGGGGGGCGGGGAAGACACGAGGGGTACTGAGGGTGGTCTTTGCTGGGGCAGTGGTGCTGGGCGACAGAGGGGTATGAGGGTCGTTTGCTGGGGCAGTGGTGGGGGCGGGAAGATACGAAGGGGTACTGAGGGTCGTCTTTGCTGGGGCAGTGGTGGGGGCGGGAAGATACGAAGGGGTACTGAGGGTCGTCTTTGCTGGGGCAGTGGTGGGGGCGGGAAGATAGAGGGGTACTGAGGGTCGTCTTTGCTGGGGCAGTGGTGGGAGCGGGAAGAACGAGGGGTTACTGAGGGTCGTCTTTGCTGGGGCAGTGGGTGGGGGCGGAAGATACGAAGGGGTACTGAGGGTCGTCTTTGCTGGGGCAGTGGTGGGGGCGGGAAGATACGAAGGGGTACTGAGGGTCGTCTTTGCTGGGGCAGTGGTGGGGGCGGGAAGACACGAAGGGGTACTGAGGGTCGTCTTTGCTGGGGCAGTGGTGGGGGCGGGAAGATATGAAGGGGTATGAGGGGTCGTCTTTGCTGGGGCAGTGGTTGGGGCGGGAAGAACGAAGGGATACTGAGGGTCGTCTTTTGCTGGGGCAGTGGTGGGGGGGGAAGATACGAAGGGATACTGAGGGTCGTCTTTGCTGGGGCAGTGGTGGGGGCGGGAAGATACGAAGGGGTACTGAGGGTCGTCTTTGCTGGGGGCAGTGGTGGGGGGGAGGATACGAAGGGGTACTGAGGGTCGTCTTTGCTGGGGCAGTGGTGGGGGCGGGGAAGTACGAAGGGGTACTGAGGGTCTGTCCTTGCTGGGGCAGTGGTGGGGGCGGGAAGATACGAAGGGGTACTGAGGGTCGTCTTTGCGGGGGCAGTGGTGGGGGCGGGAAGAACGAAGGGGTACTGAGGGTCGTCTTTGCTGGGGGCAGTGGGGTGCGGGAAGATACGAAGGGGTACTGAGGGTCGTCTTTGCTGGGGCAGTGGTGGGGGCGGGAAGTGCCGAAGGGGTACTGAGGGTCGTCTTGGCTGGGGCGTGGGTGTGGGGCGGGAAGATACGAAGGGTACTGAGGGTCGTCTTTGCTGGGGCAGTGGTGGGGGCGGGAAGATACGAAAGGGTACTGAGGGTCGTCTTTGCTGGGGCAGTGGTGGGGGCGGGAAGATAGAAGGGGTACTGAGGGTCGTCTTCTTGGGGCAGTGTGGGGGCGGGAAGAATACGAAGGGTACTGAGGGTCGTCTTTGCTGGGGCAGTGGGTGGGGGCGGGAAGACTACGAAGGGGTACTGAGGGTCGTCTTGGGGCTGGGAGATGGTGGGGGCGGGAAGATACGAAGGGGTACTGGAGGGGGCGTCTTTGCGGGGCAGTGGTGGGGGGGGAAGCTACGAAGGGACGAGGGGTCTTGCTGGGGATGTTGGGGGGAGTGAGGGGTACTGAGGGCGTTTTGGGGGAGTGGTGGGGCGGGAAGATGGAGGGGTACGAGGGCGTCTTGAGGGTGGCTGGGGCAGTGGTGGGGCGGGAAGAACGAAGGGTACTGAGGGTGTCTTTGGGGCAGTGGTGGGGGCGGGAGATACGAAGGGATACTGAGGGTCGTCTTTGTGGGGCAGTGGTGGGGGCGGGAGATACGAAGGTATGAGGGCGTCTTTCTGGGCGTGGTGGGGGCGGAGATACGAAGGGGTACTGAGGTCTCTTGCGGGGCATGGGTGGGAGCAGATGAGGGGGAAATAGGGTTGTCTTCTGGGGCGTGGTGGGCGGGAAGATACGAAGGGGTCGGAGGTCGTCTGGGGAGTGGGGGGCTGGAGGAAGGGTACTGGGGGTCGTTTGCGGGGCATGGGGGTCTGGCGGGGCAGAGGGGTAGTGAGAGGTCGTTTCTGGGGCGTGGGGGGCGGGAGATACGAGGGGCTGGGTCTGCTGGGGCAGTGTGGGGGCGGGAAGATGAGGGGTACTGAGGGGTCTTTGCTGGGGCGTGGTGGGGCGGGAAGTAAGGGGTCTGAGGGTCGGTTCTGGGGCAGTGCTGGGGGCGGGAAGAGGGGGTCGAGGGCGTCTTTGCTGGGCGTGGTGGGGGGTGGGGAAGGGGTACTGAGGGGTTGGGTGGTGTGGTGGGGGGAGATACGAAGGGATACTGAGGGTCGGTTTTGCGGGCTGTGGTGGGGCGGGAAGATACGAAGGGGTACTGAGGGTCGTCTTTGCTGGGGCAGTGGGGGGGCGGGAAGATACGAAGGGGTACTGAGGGTCGTCTTTGCTGGGGCAGTGGTGGGGGGGAAGAACGAAGGGGTACTGGGGTCGTCTTTGCTGGGGCAGGTGGGGGGGGAGAAGGGACTGAGGGGTTTGGGGGGGTGGGGCGATACAGGGTTGGGGTGCTTGTGGGAGGGGGGGTGAGGGGTCCTTGGGGGCAGTGGTGGGGGCGGGAGATCAGAAGGGTACTGAGGGTCGTCTTTGCTGGGGGGGGTGGGGCGGGAAGCGAAGGGGTACTGAGGGTCGTCTTTGCTGGGGCAGTGGGGGGGCGGGAAAAGAAGGGTACTGGGGCGTCTTTTGCTGGGGAGTGGTGGGGGGGAAGATACGAAGGGGTACTGAGGGTCGTCTTTGCTGGGGCAGTGGTGGGGGCGGGAAGAAGAGGGGTCGTCTTTTGCTGGGCAGTGGTGGGGGCGGAAGATGAAGGGGTACTGAGGGTCGTCTTTGCTGGGGCAGTGGTGGGGGCGGGAATGAGGGTACTGGGGAGTGGTCGTTTTGCTGGGGCATGGTGGGGGAAGATAGGCTGGGGCGGGTGGGGCGGGGGGTCGAGGGTCTTTTGGGGGCGTGGTGGGCGGGGGTGGGGGTACGAGGGTTTGAGGGTCGTTTGTGGGGGTGGTGGGGGCGGCTGGATTGGGGTACGGGGCGTCTTGCTGGGGCAGTGGTGGGGGCGGGAAGATACGAAGGGGTATGAGGGTCGTCTTTGCTGGGGAGTGGTGGGGGCGGGAAAACGAAGGGGTACTGAGGGGTCGTCTGCTGGGGCAGGGGGGGGGGGAAATACAAGGGTACTGAGGGTCGTCTTTGGGGGAAGGGTGGGGCGGGAAGTCGAGGGGTTGGGGCGTCTTTGCTGGGGTGGGGGGGGGAGGGAAAGGGGGTCTGAGGGTGCCCTTTGCTGGGGCGTGGGGGGGCGGGAAGGAACGAAGGGGTACTGAGGGTCTCTTTGCTGGGGCAGTGGTGGGGGCGGGAAGACGAAGGGGTACTGAGGGTCGTCCTTTGCTGGGGCAGTGGTGGGGCGGGAAGAACGAAGGGGTACTGAGGGCGTCTTTGTGGGGTGGTGGGGGGGGGACGAGGGTACGGGGGTTCTGGGGCTGGTGGGGGGGGGAGATGAAGGGGACTGAGGGTCGTTTTGGGCGTGGGGGGCGGGAAGATGAAGGGGTGACTGAGGGTCGTTTTGCGGGGAGTGTGGGGGCGGGAAATACGAAGGGGTATTGGGGTCTTTGCTGGGGCAGTGGTGGGGGGGGAAGAAGAAGGGTTGAGGGTCGTCTTTTGGGCTGGGGGGGTGGAGGAGGGGAAGAGGGGTTCTGAGGGTCGTCTTTGTGGGGCAGTGGGGGGGCGGGAAGGATATGAGGGGATCGAAGGGTCGTCTTTGTGTGGGGGGGTGGGGGGGCGGGAAGACACGAAGGGACTGAGGGTCTGTCTTTTGGGGGGTGGTGGGGGCGGGAAGATAGAAGGGTACTGAGGGTCGTCTTTGCTGGGGCAGTGGTGGGGGCGGGAAGATACGAAGGGGTACTGAGGGTCGTCTTTGCTGGGGCAGTGGTGGGGGCGGGAATTGAAGGGGTACGGGGCGCTTTGGGAGGGGGCGGAGGATACGAAGGGGTACTGAGGGTCGTCTTTGCTGGGGCAGTGGTGGGGGCGGGAAATCGAAGGGATTGAGTCGTCTGCTGGGCATGTGGGGGAGATACGAAGGGGTACTGAGGGTCGTCTTGCTGGGGCAGTGGTGGGGGCGGGAAGATACGAAGGGTACTGAGGGTCGTCTTTGCTGGGGCAGTGGTGGGGGGGAAGATACGAAGGGTACTGAGGGTCGTCTTTGCTGGGGCAGTGGTGGGGGCGGGAAGATACGAAGGGGTACTGAGGGTCGTCTTTGCTGGGGCAGTGGTGGGGGCGGGAAGATACAAAGGGATACTGAGGGTCGTCTTTGCTGGGGCAGTGGTGGGGGCGGGAGGATACAAAGGGGTACTGAGGGTCGTCTTTGCTGGGGCAGTGTGGGGCGGGAGGATACAAAGGGGTACTGAGGGTCGTCTTTGCTGGGGGCAGTGGTGGGGCGGGAAGATACGAAGGGGTACTGAGGGTGGTCTTTGCTGGGGCAGTGGTGGGGGCGGGAAGATACAAAGGGATACTGAGGGTCGTCTTTGCTGGGGCAGTGGTGGGGGCGGGAAGATACAAAGGGATACTGAGGGTCGTCTTTGCTGGGGCAGTGGTGGGGGCGGAAGATACAAAGGGATACGAGGGTCGTCTTTGCTGGGGCAGTGGTGGGGGGGGAAGATAGAAGGGGTACTGAGGGTCGTCTTGCTGGGCAGTGGTGGGGGCGGGAGGACACGAAGGGGTACTGAGGGTCGTCTTTGCTGGGCAGTGGTGGGGGCGGGAGGACACGAAGGGATACTGAGGGTCGTCTTTGCTGGGCAGTGGTGGGGGCGGGAGGACACGAAGGGGTACTGAGGGTCGTCTTTGGGGCAGTGGTGGGGGCGGGAAGATACGAAGGGGTACTGAGGGTCGTCTTTGCTGGGGCAGTGGTGGGGGCGGGAAGATACGAAGGATACTGAGGGTCGTCTTTGCTGGGGCAGTGGTGGGGCGGGAAGCTACGAAGGGGTACTGAGGGTCGTCTTTGCTGGGGCAGTGGTGGGGGCGGGAAGATACGAAGGGGTACTGAGGGTCGTCTTTGCTGGGGCAGTGGTGGGGGCGGGAAGATACGAAGGGATACTGAGGGTCGTCTTTGCTGGGGCAGTGGTGGGGGCGGGAGGACACGAAGGGGTACTGAGGGTCGTCTTTGCTGGGGCAGTGGTGGGGGCGGGAGGACACGAAGGGGTACTGAGGGTCGTCTTTGCTGGGGCAGTGGTGGGGGCGGGAAGATACGAAGGGGTACTGAGGGTCGTCTTTGCTGGGGCAGTGGTGGGGGCGGGAAGATACGAAGGGGTACTGAGGGTCGTCTTTGCTGGGGCAGTGGTGGGGGCGGGAGGACACGAAGGGATACTGAGGGTCGTCTTTGCTGGGGCAGTGGTGGGGGCGGGAAGATACGAAGGGGTACTGAGGGTCGTCTTTGCTGGGGCAGTGGTGGGGCGGGAAGATACGAAGGGGTACTGAGGGTTGTCTTTGCTGGGGCAGTGGTGGGGGCGGGAGGACACGAAGGGGTACTGAGGGTCGTCTTTGCTGGGGCAGTGGTGGGGGCGGGAGGACACGAAGGGGTACTGAGGGTCGTCTTTGCTGGGGCAGTGGTGGGGGCGGGAGGACACGAAGGGGTACTGAGGGTCGTCTTTGCTGGGGCAGTGGTGGGGGCGGGAGGACACGAAGGGGTACTGAGGGTCGTCTTTGCTGGGGCAGTGGTGGGGGCGGGAGGACACGAAGGGGTACTGAGGGTCGTCTTACAGTCACATAGATAATTATACATAAAAACAATTACTAAGATGCTTGAAAGAATAAAATAAGTGTGAAAATTGACTTTAATAAGAGTAATTAATGAGTATAAGGGAGTAGAAATAGTAATGCTAAGGAGAAGGAGTAGAAATTTGAGGGTCTTCCGACATGCACATGAGTAGTTGTAGGGAAGAGGATGTTAAGAAAGAAAGAAATCTGAGATCAAGAACATGAATTTATCATCATATATCATTCATATTATATCATAGGAAGGGATTTATGTACCTATATAGTATCTTAATGCAATGCTAAGTAACCACAGATAGGCTACAGTTTCTAAGATTACCTATTAATGCTAAGAAAGATGATGAAGTGCCTAGTTACCTCGAGTGCCTGCATGACGGAGAGAAGGCGCTGTGAGTCCTGCTCCCTCAAGGCGTCCTGGAACACTGTGCTGAAGTTACGACACCACACCATCTCCAGCCCCCACTTCTTGGCCAGCCTGCAGAACACAGCAGAACAGTCAACACATGTACAGTTATGGCACCACACACACCACACACACAACACCTGCCCCCACTTCTTGGCCAGCCTGCAGAACACAGCAGAACAGTCAACACATGTACAGTTATGGCACCACACACACACACACCTGCCCCCACTTCTTGGCCAGCCTGCAGAACACAACACAACACAACACAACAGTTAAGGTATATAGAGGAGGCTTTGAAAACACTCCGTTAGAATACTTAATCGATTAGGAAAGGAGAGGGAGGTAAATGAACAATCTGCCCTCCCTAAGTGGACAGCCATGCTTCTATAACGTGACGCACAGTAATACACAGTGCCGTTTCTAGCCTTTTGGGGCCCTTTGCAAAATGGTGTTTGGGGGGGCCCTATTTTGTAAAACTGTGGTGGGGGGATTCCAAGCCCTCTAAGGTGGTCCGGGGGCATGCCTTAAATATTTAAATGCATCAATCTGGTGCACTTTAAGAGGAAAAGAGACTAGATACAAAAAAAAATACAAAAAATAATGGCAGCTTGTGATAAACTACTGGCAATCACCATCAACAAATACACAATTGTAGATTCAGATATACATGTAATGATATCAACACGTTACCTTGATTCGTTGTGGCCTCCACACTCTCCAATTGACAGCACTCAACGTCAACAAACTTGCCAGGACAAAGCCAAACCTCACCAACCGAAGAACCACCCAATATCCTTCATCAACAGCATCAGATACCATTAATGAACACTCCAGCAACAAATATCCGTGGCAAGTACCCCTGGTATGCAACCACAGCTACTTGAACTGTACTGGTAAATTCATCAGTCCCGACTTTGTTTAACAAAACCTACCGGCTCTACACCAAAAACATATTAAAAAATCCTGGGCTGACTGGTCCCCAACCCCAGTGTTGACCCCCCACTGGGGTGCCCCCATCGGCTCCCTGCTTCCCGGAGACCCCCCGACGACAATATAAATCTAACAAACTATGATTTACACTACTTATCTTCATAACCAGAAAAAAAATTTGGTGGGGGCCCCTTGGTGATTTCGAGGGCCTGGTGCAACCGTGTAGCACTGTAGTTCACATATAGTAAGAAAACGGTCCTGGTAAAAACAGTCGCCACACTTACTTCTGCAGGGTGGGGGGATGCACCAGGAACTCGGGGCAGTCGACCACACCCTCCAGGAAGAAGTTGTAGCAGTCCCCAAAGAGTGGCGGCTTCTCGGGCCGGTCGGGGGGGGAAGGAGATCTGGTACCCCCTCATTGCCACACTTCATGCCACCACCTGCCTTCACCCGAGACCTGGGGAGGGAAGTGAGGGGGATTACAATGACACTTGAGGGAGTGACAGCCATGTTTGTTGGGTAAATATACATATACTTCGTCAGGTAGTTAGTGCAGAGTCATTAGGGAGCTTTAAAAGGAGGCTAGATAATATTATGGATAGGGATGAAAGGTGAATTGCCACACTTCATGGCGCCACCAGCCTTCACCCGAGACCCTGGGGGGGGGGGGGGGGGGAGTGACATGGGTATAGGGTCTTGTCTTCACTGGGAAACACTTAACCCCTTGAGACCCAGAACGTAATTTCCATTGTAATTTGGGTACCATTAGATAATTATTAGTGACTACGGTTGAAGTTCCCAAACTCGGCAACCTCGGACCAGCGCCGAGCCGAGTAATGGAATTTTCCGACTTTTAGAACGTAGATATATTAAGGGGAAAAAAAGCATGAAAATCACATCAACTTCTTCAAAAGGTCAATTTTCTCAGAAATAGTTAACACATTGTTCTTCCTTTTCTTTTCACTTGCACCAGTAGGTGTTCCTGCACGTTTGGGAGCCATAATACCAATAACAGACCTGTAGAAGTACACAAAATAACAGTGTACACAATTCTACAGTCACAACACCACTGAACAATAACAACAAACAAATCGGCGGGAGAAACCAAGCGGCCTAGTGTGATGGCACCTAGCGGCCGACCCGGCAACTACGCGCCGGGTTTTGGGTGTTCTGTCGTGTTTTGGGTGTTGCCGAGTCTTGGGATGCCGAGTTTGGGAACTTCAACCTGTATAAGCAATATTTTATAGATACGACCTGTTTAGTATCCTTGTCCACTAACTAATTTGGTATATTTAGTTACTTTTTGTAATTTTATGGCTAACAACAGACAATTTTATTATAGCAAAGGAAAGATCTGGGCGTGAAGGGGTTAAATATTTGTTGATAGGGGGGAAGAATAGGCCTGTGGGAGGGCGGGAGAAGGCTATGGGGTCTCAAGTCTCCATAGGGAAACACTTAAATATTAGCTGAAGTCTTCAATACCAAGAACATAAATGAGGTAGAAATAATCCCAATATAAGAGTAATCAGGGGTTAGTTCATAGGTAGGTCTCTCTTTAAAGCCTGGGAGAGTGGCAAGGCTATGGGGTCTCAAGTCTCCATAGGGAAACACTTAAATATTAGCTGTAAGTCTTCAATACCAGGAGTAGAAGTAAGGTAGAAATAATCCCAATATAAGAGAGATCTGGGCACAGCTTTCTTTGTCCAGTAAGCATAGAATGAAGGCCTGAAAATCTAGCTGGTAATATGATAAAGTCTAGTGGTATACAGTGGCGTCACCAGGAAAAAAAATTTGGGGGGGGCTTTAGCCCCGGGGTGGTGATGGCCTATCCAGCGCTGGGGGGTCGGGAGGTAATTTTGAAAATTAATCAGTTCAAGGGTAATTTTGAGGCCCAAAAAAGAGAAGAAAGTGGAATTAAGCTTTAATTACATGACACATAAATTAATAGAGTTATACCATGCATCATACCATATTAACTAAATTTGATAATTTGAAGAAAATTTTTATTCTGTTTATACAAAATAATAAAATTGCCATTTTTCTCTCTCCACTAACAAACACAAAGGAATTGCACAATGTATGTTTTTGGTTTGTTTCTCAGTAAGGTTTTATCTTGATAATGAAAAAAAAAAAATATATATATAAACTTACAATATATTCAAGGTATTTCCCTTATTGCACAAAAACAGGTACATGGGATACTGTAGTTAAACAGAATAAAGTACAGGATCATGATAAAGTAACTAAAAGCCGATTTAACCTGCCTTACCCTGGCACCCACTGCCTTAACCTGGCACCCACTGTGTTAACCTGCCTCCCGTCCTGTGTTACCCTGCCTCCCACTGCCTTACCCTGGCTCCCACTGCCTTAACCTGCCTCCCACTGCCTTAACCTGCCTCCCACTGCCTTACCCTGCCTCCCACTGCCTTAACCTGCCTACCACTGTGTTAACCTGCCTCCCGTCCTGTGTTACCCTGCCTCCCACTGCCTTACCCTGGCTCCCACTGCCTTACCCTGCCTCCCATTCTGTGTTAACCTGCCTCCCGTCCTGTGTTACCCTGCCTCCCACTGCCTTACCCTGCTCCCACTGCCTAACCTGCCTCCCATTCTGTGTTAACCTGCCCTCCCGTCCTGTGTTGCCCTGCTCCCACTGCCTTACCCTGGCTCCCACTGCCTTAACCTGCTACCACTGTGTTAACCTGCCTCCCGTCCTGTGTTACCCTGCCACCCACTGCCTTAACTGCCTACCACTGTGTGTAACATGCCTCCCGTCCTGTGTTACCCTGCCTCCCACTGCTTTACCCTGCCTCCCACTGCCTTACCCTGGCACCCACTGCCTTAACCTGCCTACCACTGTGTTAACCTGCCTCCCGTCCTGTGTTACCCTGCCTCCACTGCCTTACCCTGGCTCCCACTGCCTTAACCTGCCTACCACTGTGTTAACCTGCCTCCCGTCCTGTGTTACCCTGCCTCCCACTGCTTTAACCGCGCCTCCCACTGCCCTTACCCTGGCACCCACTGCCTTAACCTGCCTACCACTGTGTTAACTGCCTCCCGTCCTGTGTTACCCTGCCTCCCACTGCCTTACCCTGGCACCCACTGCCTTAACCTGCATACCACTGTGTTAACCTGCCTCCCGTCCTGTGTTACCCTGCCTCCCACTGCCTTACCCTGGCTCCCACTGCCTTAACCTGCCTCCCACTGCCTTAACCTGCCTCCCATTCTGTGTTAACCTGCCTCCCGTCCTGTGTTACCCTGCCACCCACTGCCTTAACCTGCCTACCACTGTGTTAACCTGCCTCCCGTCCTGTGTTACCCTGCCTCCCACTGCCCTACCCTGGCTCCCACTGCCTTAACCTGCCTCCCATTCTGTGTTAACCTGCCTCCCGTCCTGTGTTACCCTGCCTCCCACTGCCTTACCCTGCCTCCCATTCTGTGTTAACCTGCCTCCCGTCCTGTGTTACCCTGCCTCCCACTGCCTTAACCTGCCTCCCATTCTGTGTTAACCTGCCTCCCGTCCTGTGTTACCCTGGCTCCCACTGCCTTAACCTGCCTCCCATTCTGTGTTAACCTGCCTCCCGTCCTGTGTTACCCTGCCACCCACTGCCTTACCCTGCCTTACTTCCTTTACCTTAAAATTCAACAGTCCTCTTCCTTTGCTGAACATGTACACACTGAAGCGATTCAAGCGAAGCTGCGTAGCATGATTGAAGTCATGAAAGAAAACGAATCTGACTGAGAAGTCACGAAGTGAACGGTAACTATTTTGTCCCCTAATAACCCAATGCAGGGATCAGCTTGGTTTGGAAGAGGTAACGGAGGTTCTATAAAATATCTCTATAATAGAATATACTTAGTAATTTCAAGGTTTGTTAGCAAACATATTTCAACATTTAAATGAAACATCAAACCAATTTTTCTATAAAAGTGTGAGAAATAAGGTTTTGCTCTGGCATGGAAAATTGGATAAATATTCCTTTTTATTGTTTTTGGGTAGCAGGCTACTAGCAGCAATTTTGGGGGGCTGAGTCCTTGACTTGGGGGGGCTAAGTCCCCCTTAGCCCCCCCGCGGTGACGCCACTGGTGGTATATGTTAATGAGATTTATATATTGAGATTGATATATTTGATTTTCTATTTGTTTAAGATAGATTATTATTAAGATATATATTTAGTAAGCAAAGAATGAAAGCCTGAAAACTTAGGTGGTGACCTGGAAAAGTAAGTGTAGTGGAATGATGTGCTGCTGAGATTTACAGACCTATCATTTAGTTGGTCGAGAAATGCATGTCAAGATGAATGATAAGTCTGTGTACAGCTGGTTGAGGGAAGCTACACACCCTTGCTTTAGCTATCCCCTCAGCAGTTGGTAATTATTCAGTTTAGGACATCCCGCAATTTGCAGTCAACTATATTATGAAGCCACAAATGAAGGGACCTTCTTTCAAAACGTAGGAGTGAAGGACATTTAAAAAATTGACCTAACCCCAAATTATAACCTCGTAACTTGATAGTAACCATAGTCCCCAAGCCCCCTATAATGGTAGCCCAAAAAGAACCCACCGAGGATGTCCTCAGCCAGAATAAAACTGAAAAGTGTTCCCAGGGTAATCAGATAGCAAAGCCAGACTTGCGGCAGGGACTCATGATCTGGTAAGCGCTGGGCACGGTGGCCAAAAAGTATATTAAGCACATCAATAATAAGGGTGTAAAGTTGGTTGAGGGAAGCTACACACATTTATTTAGTTTTGTCCCCCTGAAAAAAGTACTCCTAGTCTATATCAAACCCAAACCCAAACATCCCTGCGCCCGTGACTCACATGATCTCGTAGGCGCTGGGCACGGTGGCCACAAAGTAGCCGCCGCGCTTCAGGTTCTCGGCCACGTTCCTGAGCATGGTCTCGGCCTGGGGGAGACTCTCAAAGCAGTAGTGGAAGGCAAACTGGCACGACACCAAGTCCACCTGGCGCTTGGGGTTGTCCAGCAGCGGCTTGATTCTTTTCTGGGGGGGGAAAAAAACATAATAACCCAGCAAACACAAAGACGGAGGGCCTCCGGAGGCCCTCCGTATGTCTTACCGGCGGCCCGACGGAAGTGTACGACGTAGGGCCGCTGGGGATTTGCTCAGAGGCTCACCGGCGGGCCGCTCCCAGCGGCCCGCCGTAGGGCATTTGCCCATTTGCCGCTGTTATATTAACTGATTGAGGAATATTTATGGTTATACTTTCTAAGTATATTGCAGATATAGTAATGTTTTAAGGGGTGTTGCACAACCCATTAGCCGATTAATAGACTAATGGACAGTTCAACACTTATAAACATTACTATATCTGCAATATACTTAAAAAGTATAACCATAAATATTCCTGTCGTTATCCAGTAATACGATGAAAAGGAGATCATAATTGCTACGGACATTGTTTATTTCATAAGTACAAAAACATTTTCGTTATTGGGTTTATATATATACATGCTGGTGTACGTGGAACACTGTACAGCCATGTAGAAGGATATTGATTGCGGCGAACAACATAACAACATCCACCCGCTTGTGCGCTTTCCAAGTAACTGATTTGAAGTGATTTCACAGAGTCACTGACACAACGCTGCCGAGGAATTCCTAAAAAAACGTGTCGTACTGCAATCATTTATATTATTCAGTCTATTTCGATATAATGAAGGAGCGAAAACATGTTATAACTAAGTTCTCATTATGTTATCGACTGATTAAGGGTGATAATTTAGGCCCTTTGTGGGTTTTTAACCCTTTGTAATGGCTATCGTACGTCTGGCAGTTTAGTGCATTGATAGCAGGGCATTCAAATAATATTCTGTTCTAAATCATGATATTATCCATGTTAATTCTCCATCATCTACATATTCTTTATTAGGTGTACCGATGAGTATTGATATGTGTGATAATATGTTGGAAATGATAGAAATAAGGGAAAAATATGACCTTGTGCACATGTTATCCCGTAATCTTTACTCGGTTAATTAATAAAATGTTTTTTTTTATATGATACTAGCTACACACATAGACTAACTGACAAACTTTTTCCATGTAAACTCCTTCCTATGTACGTATCTCATCTTTATTTCTATGTATCTCTGGGTGTTCCTGATTAAGCTAGAAATATTGAAATAAACTGATATATGATAATTTCTATAAACTATTATAAAAAACTTCTATAGCAATTTTTATTAGCTGAACAGGCCTAATAATAGTGATGGTACCGATATTGAGATACTATGTATATTACTGTGTTGATATATATAATATGATATGAATATTTCCCACTTACAAATACGTACCAGCGCCCAGCGGGCCTCCGGAGGATTGACGTCAAGTTGCCGCTGCTTGTCACTACTGATGTAATACTACAGCAAGATAATCATATAACTGTTGTTTCAAAATGTTTACACATAGAAATATTCAATTCTTCAAATTCTGTACATTAATTTCAACATAGTAAGTTTTCCCGTCTGAAAATACACCAGCGGCCCTTCGGAGGGCTGACGGAGGTAAATTTGCCGCCGGCGGCCGCCGTTCGCCGCTCTACAGCCTACGTAGGCCCGCCGGTGATGGTTAGCTGGGAAGGCTTCTTCCATTTGTGCCCAAGTTGCATGAACCAGTTCTTTCAGTTCAGGGTTGGGTTCTGGTTTCAGGGTTGGGTTCGCATGTCACAAATGGAACGCAAAAAACCCGTTTTTTTGTTTACAAACAAACCAAGATGGCAAGGCAAGAGGAAGGAGAGCTTATTCCTGCCGTGTCTGGGGCTATTCTCGCAATGATGGACGATTCTAGTGATGAAGAGGAAGATATTATGTACCAGTACCATCCACTGCTGGCATCTTTGGCAGATATGATGAGGTATTGTGTGAGGTATGAGGTAAAATGGTACCAAATTAAGCATGGCGATAGTTTACATCATATCACCCAGTCTGTGACTGAATGGTTGGCTTTGATAAGCGGCGGCCTTCTTCTTCTTCTTCTTCTTGTGACAGACATATAAAGCGGCGGCCTTCTTCTTCTTCTTCTTCTTCTTGTGACCGTTGTTGTTATCGCTTCATAGGTCCTCTTCCACTTCGTCTCCTTCGTTAACAAAACTTGTTAACTCTTCCCCTGTTTATCTAACTTTCTGCCATGCCATTCTCTGTTATGAACTGGATGAACTGAAAATTCTACCCACCAATGAATGTGGGTAGAGAAAGTTCACGGGTTATGCTGAGTCACTACGCGGGTCGCCTCGGACCCAGGTTTTCGTGCGCAAATGGAACGCCTGAATTCTTGGGTTCCGTGAACTGGTTCATGAAATGTCGCAAATGGAAGAGGCCAGCCTCCTAACCCTCCTTAGTAGAATCTTAACATGTGTTTTTCCTTCTATCTTTAGGCGTTTTCTGCGAGAGATTTTTGGTTGCAACCGGAAAATTTTCGGTTGCAAACGGTCACAACAACAACAACAAATGTTTGCGGGTCGGGCCAATCATCTTCCCTGGATGGTTGAACAGGGATCGAAATTTGAGCAACCGAACATTTTTCGGTTGCAATCAGGATCCCCGCAGAAAACGCCTTTTATTCAATAGCCAAACAATGTAAACGAAAGCCTCCAGACCCACCTTAGTACAGTCTTTATGGAACTATGTATATCAATAATAGTGTAATAATATAGTTTTAATAATAGTTTTAATAAGTGTATCTAATAGAGTAAACCAAAGCCTGCAGCCTCACCTTGGTACAGTCTGCCACGATGAACTCGGCGCTGAACAGGCTGCCGCGCACCTGACTCTTGGTCTTGTTGTAGCGCTCCTTGCACCGCTCCACGGGCTTCTCCGCTATGTCCGTACACACCAGGTGCCGGATGTTGCCCTGTGTACACGGGAACACTTGTGAGGCAGACAGGAGAGGCGGGAAGAGACCAACAGATAGATAGATAGATAGATAGACAGGGAACACAACAGTAGAGAAGGTATATAGGCCTCTTCCATTTGTGCCCAAGTTGCATGAACCAATTCTTTCAGTTCAGGGTTGGGTTCTGGGTTCAGGGTTGGGTTCGCGTGTCACAAATGGAACGCAAAAACCCCGTTTTTTGTTTACAAACATAATCAGCTGGCGAGGCAATTTAAGAGAGAGAGAGAGAGAGAGAGAGAGAGAGAGAAGAGAGAGAGAGAAGAGAGAGAGAAGAGAGAGAGAAGGAGAGAGAGAGAGAGAGAGAGAGAGAGAGAGAGAGAGAGAGAGAGAGAGAGAGATAACGAGAGATAACGAGAGATAACGAGAGAGAGAGATAACGAGAGATAACGAGATATGATAACGAGATATATGATAACGAGAGATAACGAGAGAGAGAGATAACAAGGGAGAGAGATAACGAGAGAGATAACGAGAGACTCCACCAGGCATGTATGCCTCTTTTATGCCGTCTGACATCCTCTCCGACTCGTGCACGCGGAAAACCCTTCACGATAAGAGAAATAGGGCCCAAGGCGACCATTGTTTGTTATGAACTGAAAACTCTACCCAAGCTACCCACCTCTCAATGTGAGTAGAGAAAGTTCACGGGTTTTGCTGAGTCACTACGCGCTTTGCCTCGGACCCAGGCCCGGTATTTATAATAAGGCTATGGGATTCCCATAAGGTTCGACATAACATAAAGTTTCCCATAAGGTTCGACATAACATAAAGTTGCCCATAAGATCTCTATGTTATGGAGCAAATTTCCGCCATAGCTATGGGTCTAGCAGTTCCTGCTGACATAACTTCCCGCTAACCGTAGCATTTACATTACCCTAAAATGTCTCTTAGATCATGAAATAACGCTTGAAATCAGTAAAATATGAGCAGTAAATTATGTGAGAACCTTACGAACTGAAAATAAAGCAATATTAAAGGATTA
This sequence comes from Chionoecetes opilio, assembly GCA_016584305.1. NCBI lineage: Eukaryota > Metazoa > Arthropoda > Malacostraca > Decapoda > Majidae > Chionoecetes > Chionoecetes opilio. Next base: position 95,330 of record JACEEZ010002500.1, on the reverse strand, counting down.
ATTCATATATACGTGTAAATAAGATCCCGTAGAAAAGTTTTACGCGGGGAACGATGTAAACACTTGTCTCTCTCCTCGCTATAAATAATATGTTATATCTGCACAAGTAATGGTAGAAGGGTGACGGAAGGAAACACAACAGGTAAACCACGTAGTACAGAAGGGGAAAGGGGCAAAAGCCAGGGAGGGAGTGATGACAGATACGACAGTATACATATAGCTAGGTAGATATACTGCCGTATCTGTAGCTATACGTATACTGCCGTATCTCTGCCTGGTCATCACTTCCTCCCTGGCTATTGTTTCTTTCTCCTCCTTTACTACATGGTTTAACTTGTGTGTATCCTTCCGTCACCCTTCCGCCATTATATTTGGAAATATGATGTTATTTGGGAAATTTCTAGAGTTTGCCCATACTCTCCCCCTTACCCCAAACAAGCTTGGGGACCTGTGGGAATGCGGGGTTTGAGGGTGGGGACTGAATAATGCGTCGAAAACACGTATTTTTAGAGTTGTGTAGGAGTCAAAATTACCTATATCTAAGGTACTTTTCCCTAGATATGGGAAATTTACCTAACCTTCAAGCTCCGAGATTACAAGGCCCCCCTCGTAATCTAACCTAACCTAAGCAAATTAAACCTAACCTCCTAGCGAGGGGCTCTGCCCCCCTCGACCCCCGATAATCTATCCTAACTTAGTGATAATCACCCGATAATCTATCCTAACTTAGCGATAATCACCCGAAGGAAACAATGTATTGAGGCCAGAAATAGAGCTAATAGAGTATTAGGATTCATTACCAGAAGTGTTAAAAGCAGAAGTGCGGAAGTTATTCTAAAGCTTTATCTGGCTCTAGTCAGGCCTCACCTAGACTATGCAGTTCAGTTTTGGTCTCCATATTACAGGATGGATATAGTGTTGTTAGAAAAAGTGGGGAAAAAAAAAAAT
>JACEEZ010002500.1:80780-86151 GCA_016584305.1 Chionoecetes opilio | reverse complement strand
TATCTCTCTCTCTCTCTCTCTCTCTCTCTCTCTCTCTCGCTCTCTCTACCTCTCTTCTCTCACTCCTCTCTCTCTTCTCTCCTCTCTCTCTCTCTCTCTCTCTCTCTCTCTCTCTCTCTCTCTCGCTCTTCTCTCTCTCTTCTCTCCTCTCTTCTCTCTCTTCTCTCTCTCTTCTCCTCTCTCTCTCTCTCGTCCTCTTCTCTCGCCTTCTTCGTTCACGTTTGCACAAAAACACATCCAGAATATTCTTCTTTGTAACCAGTTTCACAAATTTTCGGTCTCTCTCTCTCCTCTTCTCTTCTCTCTCTGCTCTTCTCTCTCTCTCCCTCTCTCTCGATCTCTTCTCCTCTCTCTTCTCTCTCTCTCTTCTCTCTCTCTCTTCTCTCTCTCTCTCTATCTCTCTCTCTAAAAAAAAATAACATAAAGACAGGAGGGAGTCAGGTGTCAAGGCAAGGCAAGGGAGAGGTAAAGATAATGATGGCCTGCGCTGGAGTGGTTTGTGCTAATCCTACACCTATCCCTCCCCATCTCGCCCGGTGGCATACACTCGACTTCCTCCTCGTTGGTATGTGGTGTATGTGTGTGATATGGTGTGTGTGGTGTGTGTGTTGTGGTGTGTTGTGTGTGTGTGTGTGCTTGAAAATATACATAAGAACATAAGACATAAGAAAATAAGGAAGCTACAAAAGGCGGTGAGAACCTACAGTGGTAGTTATTAATTGAATAAAAGTTCTACAAATTTGCACAAGAAATAAGAAATAACATACTACAATAAAATACAACCAGGGGACATGGATCTTTCGTATAAAACACACAATAATGTGCTGATGGAGCCAGAAAACAATAAGAAAGAAAGAATTCATACACAAAAATAACAAATAAAAATCGTGGTTAAAAGGACTTTCCTCCTCGTACCCTATGGCTTAAGACTCCCTCCTTTTATCACTCGCACTCCCTCGCACAACTTTCCTTCCTCCTTCCTCCTCATCCTTCCATCCTCTGTCTCCTTTTTGCCACTGCCTCCCCCTTCAAAACCTCATATCTGGATTCCACTCCTATCTGAGGTCTACTCTTCTTTATTCCTTTTATCCACATTATTTACTCTGTCCGCTGTGTTCCTTTTTTTATCACAACATTACACACTCTCTCTCTCTCTCATATTGTCGCTATTTTTGACAGTTTGGGAGAGAGAGAGATGGAGGAAAGAGAGAGAAGAAGAGTCAGGGACGACATAAACAAAAGATAAGTATGTTAAGCGTACTTAGCAGACGAAAATTTGTGATCGTACACTTAAAAATTAAGAAAAAGCTTAAGTAATTTAACCAAAAAAATGCTTATCCGATTTAAGTACGGCTAAACAGGCCACCAAAGTAAGGCATAAAGTTCTTCACTAGGCCAAGAGGACGCACAAAAACAAAGAATTAATCCCTCCGAGGGTAATAAAATTGTACAGCCTAGAAAAGGAGTTATGGATTATGTTATGATGATTGCTGACCTTATTAAACGGACAGTCTGGATGGCGAAGGAAAATATGCAGTTTCGGGAAATAGGCAGTTTCGGGGAAAATATGCGTTCCACGGGAAAATATGCAGTTTCGGGAAATATGCAGTTGCGGGAAAATATGCAGGTCCGGGAAAATATGCAGTTCCGGAAATAAAATAGGCAGTTTCCGGGAAATATGCATTTCGGGAAAAATATGAGTTGCGGGAAAAATATGAGTTCCGGGGAAAATATGCAGTTGCGGAAAATATCAGTTTGCGGGAAAATATGCAGTTGCGGGAAAAATATGCAGTGTTTTGCGGGAGAAAATATGCAGTTCCGGGAAAATATGCAGGTCCGGTGAAAATATGGCAGTCCGGAAAATATGCAGTTCGGGAAAATATTGACAGTTTCGGAGAAAATATGCAGTCCCCGGGAAAATATGCAACTGCCGGGAAAATATGCAGTTCCGGGAAAATATGCCAGTGCCAGGGAAAGGAAAAAAATATGCAGTTCGGGAAAATATGCAGTGCCGGGGAAAATATGCAGTGCGGGAAAAGTGGTTAGTTTGTAGTTTCTTGACTTGCAAGAGTTTTAAGAGAAGTTTGAGTTTTAGATTAATATGTGATGCTTCCCTAATGGAGATAGTCTTTTTTAATGGTACAAGGGGGGGGGCCCTAAAAAAATTGAGGTTTGCAATTTCGAAGAAGTGATGACCAAATTTCTACTATAAACTTTGTAGACGTTTTGACGGGAAAAAACTACTCCATTTGCAAAAACATCAAATATTAACCTGAATCAAACATCAAACTAACCTGATCTAACTTTTCTAAATAACATAACCTAACTCGGTAATAATGGCGGAGAGTTTACGTGCGTTTTCAGAGACACCAACTATTTTTTCTGGGCCTACAATAGGTGCTTGTTCTAATGGTGCTAGTTTCCATTTTGCGCAAACCCAAAAAAAAAAAAAAAAAAAATGAAAAAAAAATGAAACCTAACCTAACCTTGTTTTAATGAAACCTAACCTAACATAACCTAAAACTACCCTACAGGTTTTAAGAAACCTAACTAAACCGTAACCTTACAGGTTTAAAGGAAAAAACCTAACCTAACCTTTTACCACAAAATTAACTTTTTTTTTTTTTTTTTTTTTTTTTTTTGGTTTGCGCAAAAATAAAACTAGCACCATTAGAACAAGCAACCTATTGTAGGCCAAGAGAAAATAGTGGTGTTTCTCTGAAGCACGACCGATCGATGACAACTCTCGTCATTATACCCTAACCTCTCTATACTAACAAACCAGACAGAATCTAAATAGTAGCCTTTTTTAATTTTCCGACAAGCGGTTAATATCAGGTTAGAAATTATTCCTATGGTGAGAACGAAATGTTTAGATTTAAACCACCAATCATATATTGTTTTAAACTGCACCTATACCGTCACAAGTCATTATATTACCCATTTGGTACATTTCGTTATTGGACACCACTGATTCTAGGTTAGAGTCTTGCTTACCTGAAAATTTTTTTGTGTATTGATTTAATCGGGTAAAAAATGCTGGAGTCCTATCCCGGCCCTTATTAGTGTTTTTTTTTTTTTCTCCAGACCTCACAGATTCCCTTCACATACCTTTCTAAAAAACGTAATTATGAAAGTGGGGGAGGATTCCCCCCAACCAGCCTAAACAACTCCCCCATGGAGGCTAAAAAATTAGAAGTTAATGAGGCTATAACCTAACCGACCTCTTAGCGAGCACCCCCCTAAAAAGAAAATAATAACCTAACCTCAATAAAACTTAACTTAAACCCCTGTAAAATTTTCAAGTCTTTCCCGCCTTAGATTCTCGTATGGAGATTATTGGCAAGGGTGAGGTCTAGGTTAGTGAAGGTAGGTTTGTAATTTTGGTAATTGATACTTCCAACCAAGGAAGTGGAGTATGAGTTTAGAAGTGCTCTTTTCCATGTATTTTTATGTATAAGAATGATATCACATTAAAAATATCGTTCGAGATAAATATTACAATTAACAACTCGTCCCATGTATTGTATTAAAGCCAGCAGTTTTCCCATTGTAAAGGAATTTAACGAGAGATTTTACAGAATGTAAGTAGGGTAAGTCCCGTTACACTATCAATATATATTTTTATGTCTTTGCAGCCTTATATCATCCCACAAGAGTTGTACAGGATATATTTTACGTCATCCACATAATCTTACTACCCCTATAAAAACTCCTTTCCACTTCCCCGCCGCATTCCCGACGGGTCCCTAGGATTGTTATTAGGGAGGCGGTGGATAAATGCAAAATGAGCCATTCGGACGATGTTAAGTTACCATCATTCTTAAAACATCAAAAGGTATAGAAAAACGATGCACGCTCCATCTCGTTACCTTAATTTTAACTAACCTAACCGGTTTCTGGACTGAAATAAACATCAGCTATGTAGTACATTTTTTAGCTCTTTAGTGACTCAATATCGAAATTATACCCACCATTTCGTGTGTCAAGAAATGCATTTATCTAAAGCAGCTACATGTACAATTAATTTGCCCATTTGTATTCCTGTATTATGTTCACTGCCTTATGCCCTCCTTGATACAGTACCCCAAAGGACAAATGTATCTCAAACACAGTGTATACTTGGTAAACTATTGAAATCCATCAGATTTTCGCATAGAAATGTTTGGTGGTAATCATATATACACTTGGTTTAGAGCAAAATAATGATAGCCACCCAGTGGGCCCCTAGTAGGGTAAGCTAAGCATATTGATGAATGCCGTTCTGAACAGGATATGAAATGGACCCCACTCTATAAAGGTGTCCTTTAAAAACTTTCAGTCCTGCGTACACGGGGATCAAGGATATTAGAACGATATATAAATATCCTTGCACGGGATGGACTGCCAAGTATTAAACAAAATGGTATGGCGCACCTGCAGTTGCCGCTCCGAAACAAAAATAATTGTGCCCTATGAATATCACATTTTGGTCACTATCTTTCCATCACAAATGTATTAATATTACCTTCTATTTACGTTGTTTAACATATGGACTTCAAACATAATACGGTAACATGACAATATTATAATTATAAAAGGTCCTTCTTTTGCACATAATCCTGTTTTTCATACTTTGATGATTACTTAAGTTTTCCCCTTTAAAAACTTTACTTAGCGAGCGCTGAGCATAAGCTGGAAGTTACACTTAACAGTTGCTCAGTAAAGTACTCCAGCACAGGAACTAAGTGGTAGTCCTCGGATATACTACGTATTTTTGTGATTATGTCGGGCACCAGGGGTAGAGTGGGTGGGGACGGCGGGGAGTCATTCACCCGGTGTAGGGAAAAACTATTAAAGCTCCACTACCACCTACACATCGGCCGCCTTTCACGAGGTAACCAACATAGATCCCGGGACATAGACAAACCTTATAAGACGAAACGTCGTACTATATTCTACAGATAGACACTTTCCTAGTAAATGGCATTCCCGCATAGTACACCGGTGCCCAAGTCTTATCTGGTGCTAGATGAGAGAGCTACACCGAGCTCGCACTGAACCGGCCCAGGTTCTATCTGCGGAGCATTGAGAGAGCTCACGTACAGCTCCGCATAGTACACCGGTGCTCCAAGGCTATCCCCGAGATATGGTTTTATCTGTGCCTGCCGTAGCATTGATGAGAGCTACACTACAGTACATGCATTCCCCATAGTACACCGGTGTCCAAGGTTCTATATCTGTGCCTCGCCGTAGCATTGATGAGAGCTACACCTACAGTACATGCATTCCCGCACTAGTACACCGGTTGGTTCTATCCTCGGTAGCATTATGGTACACCTACAGTACTGCATTCCCGCACTAGTACACCGGGCTCAAGGTCCTTATTGTC
>JACEEZ010002500.1:63280-75780 GCA_016584305.1 Chionoecetes opilio | reverse complement strand
TGTCTAACATGTCCCAATTGTAACTAAAAGCCCTAAAATGTACTAAAATGTACTAAGTCCCAAAATAGCCTAAAATGTACTAATTGGACTAAAATGTACTAAATGTCCTAAAATGTCCTAAAATGTACTAAATTCGCTAAATGGTTTTCTGAATGTACTATAAATGTAACTAAATTGTACTAAATGTTCCTAAAATGTACTAAATGTCCCAAAATTTCCTAAAATGAACTAAAATGTCCTAAAATGTACTAAAATGTTCCTAAATTGTACTGAAATGTAATAAACTAGTGCCCTGAAAAATGTACTGAATTTATTAAATTTCCAAATTTACACTAAATGGCCAAAAATGGTACAAAAATGTACTAAATGAACTAAATGTCCTAAAACTGGCCGTGAAAATGTCCTAAATGTCCCCGATAATTAATAAAAATGTACTAAATGTAACTAAATGTACTAAGTCCTAAAGTCCAAAAAAGGTACTAATGTCCTAAAATAGCCTAAATGTCTAAAAATGTCAAAAATGTCCCAAAATGTCCCTAAATGTTCTAAAATGTACTAAATGAACTAAATTATCCTGAGGGTATATCAAAATGTACTAAATGTCCTCAAATGTCCTAAACTGTACAAAATGTTCTAAAATGTCGTAAAAATGTCCTAAAATGTCCCTAAAATGTCTAGAAAGGTACTAAAATATCCTAAAATGTACGAAATGTCCAAAAAAATGCGTTAGTTACTAGTTAGGTTACTAAGTTGTTGTAGTTTTACTATTTAACTAACTAGTTATGTTACTAACTAATTAGGTTAACTACGAGTTAGGTTTAACTAACGCGTAGGTTAACTAACTGCGTTAGGTTAACTATTGGGTTAACCTAACTATTAGGTTACCTACTATTTAGGTTATACTAACGAGTTAGGTTAACAAACTAGTGGTAGGTTTGTGTATATTTTTATTATTTATTAATTTGCTTTATTTAATTTTATATTTATTTTTATTTTATGGGTGTGTGTTATTCTTTTTTTATTATTATATTATTATTTTTATTAATTTTTATTATTTTTTATTTTATTTTTGTTATTATTTTTTATGTTGTATTTTATTATTATTATTTTTTTTATTTGTTATTATGGTTTATAATTTTTTATTAATTTTTATTATTTTTTTAATTATTATTATTATTATTGTTTTTTGTTTAATTTTTCTTTTTTATTTATTGTTTATTATTTTTTTAGAAGTTTTTTATATTTTTTTATCATTTGTTTTTTTTATTTTTTTATAATTTTTTTATTATTTTTTTGTTATTTTGTAATTTTTTTTATAATTTTTTGTCATAATTTTTGTTTATATTTTTTTATAATTTTTTATAATTTTATATATTTTTTTATAAATTTTTAGATTTTTTTTTTTACTAATTTTTATTATTTTTTATTATTTTTTTATTTTTTTAAATTTTTATTATTTTTATCATTTTTTATCTTTTTTAATACTTTCGTATATTTTTTAATTATTTTTATTTGTTTTTTTTATTCTTTTTTATTATTTATTATCATTTCTTATATTTTTTTATTAAATTTTTTATTTATTAATATATTCTTTTTTAGTATTATTTAGTATTTTTTATATTTTTTATTATAAGTTTGTTATTTTTTTATATTTTTTATTGTATTTTTTATATAATTTTATTATTTTTATATATTTTATTTATTTTTTATTATTTTTTAATTATTTTTTCATTAGTGGTTTTATTATTTATTTATCGGTTTTTTATTATTATTTATTCTTTGTATTCTGGTGGCTTGGTTGTATCTTAATTTTTTAATTATATTTTTATATTTTTTTATTATTTTTGTAAATTTTTTTATTATTTTGTTATTCTTTTTTATTATACTTATTATTATTCTTATTATTTTTATTTTTTTCATTTTATTAGTATTATTTTTTTTTCTTAATCATTTTTTTAGCAATTTTTTTTCTTATTTTTTTTATATTTATTTTTTATTTTGTCTTTTTTTTAGAGTGGAATGTTTTATATAATTTTTTATTTATTTTTTTTTGTTTTTTTTTTTTTTGTTTTTATATCTTTTTTAATAATTTTGTTTAATTATTTTTTATTATTTTGTTTATTACTTTTTTATATTTTTTATTATTTTTTTTATTGTTTGGTGTGGGTTTTTTTTTTTAACGTTTTTTATATTATTTTTTTATTAGTTTTATTATTTTGTTATTATTTTTTATTATTTTTTTATTATTTTTTACGATTTTCTTGATAATTTTTTTATTAATTAGTTTTATTACTTTTTTTTATTTTTTTATTATTTTTATTATCTATTATATTATTTGTTATTATTTTTTTTTTATAATTTTTTTATTATTTTTTCATTCATTTTTTATATTTTTTGATTATGTTCTATTATTTTTTTTAACCTTTCACCTTTACCTTTACTTTAGCCTTTTACCTAACTAGTTAACCTAACGAGTTAGTAACCTAACTAGTTGTAGTTAACCTAACTAGTTAGGTTAACCGTAAACTAGTTAGGTTAACAAACTAATTCGGTTAACTAACGGTGAGTTAGGTTTTAGCGACACTATTAAGGTTAAATAGTTTAGTTACCTAACTAGGTAGGTTTACCTAAACTAGTTAGGTTAACTAGTTAGGTTAACTTAACTAGTTAGGTTTCACTGTTTAGGTTAACCTAAACGAGTTAGGTTTTAACAAACAAGTTAAGTTAAGTACCAGTTAGTTAACCTAACTAGTTAGGTTAACTACTAGTTAGGTTAATAACTAGTTAGGTTAACTAACTAGTTATGTTAACTATTTGGTTGACCCTAACAGTTAGGGTTAACAACTGTGTGTGTAGGTAACTAACTATGGTGGGGGGGTGGGTGGTTCACTAGTTAGGGTTTAACTAACTAGTAGGTTACTAGTTGAGGATTAACTAACATTTGGTTAAACTAACTAGTTAAGTTTAACTAGTTAGGTTTGCGGGGACGCGTCACTAGTTATGGTTAACCTAACTAGTTAGTTAACTAGTTAGGTAACTAACTAGTAGGTTAACTAACTCGTTGTAGGTTAACTGTTAGGGTGGGGGGGGAGCGGGGGGGGGGGGGGGGGGAGAGGGGGGGGGGGGGGGGGGGGGGGGGGGGGGGGGAGGGGGGGGGGTGGGCAGGGGGAAGGGGGAGGAGGGGGGGGGGGGGGGGGGGGTGAGGTTAGGTTTAACTCGTTTAGGTTAAAACCTAACTAGTTCGGGTTAACTACTAGGTTAGTGTTAACGCTAACTAGTTAGGTTAACTAGTTGTAGGTTAACTAACTAGTTTTAGGTTAACCTAACTATTAGGTTAAACTGCGGTAGTTACCTAACTAGTTAGGTTAACTAACTAGTTAGGTTAACCTAACTAGTTAGTTAACCTAGCTAGTTAGGTTAACTAGCTAGTTAACCTAACTAGTTAGGTTAACTAGCTAGTTAGTTAACCTAACTAGTTAGTTAACCTAGCTAGTTAGGTTAACTAGCTAGTTAACCTAACTAGTTAGGTTAACTAGCTAGTTAGTTAACCTAACTAGTTAGTTAACCTAACTAGTTAACCTAACTAGTTAGTTAACCTAACTAGTTAGTTAACCTAACTAGTTAGTTAGGTTAACTAGTTAGGTTAACTAACTAGCTAGTTAACCTAACTAGTTAGGTTAACTAACTAGTTAGGTTAACTAACTAGTTAGGTTAACTAGTTAGTTAGGTTAACTAGTTAGTAGTTAGTTAGGTTAACTAGTTAACTAGGTTAACTAGTTAGGTTAACTAACTAGTTAGGTTAACCTAACTAGTTAGGTGAACTAGCTAGTTACCTAACTATTTAGGTTAACTAGTTAGGTTAACTAACTAGTTAGGTTAACCTAACTAGTTAGGTGAACTAGCTAGTTAACCTAACTAGTTAGGTTAACTAATTAGTTAGGTTAACTACTTAGGTTAACCTAACTAGTTAGGTTAACTAACTAGTTAGGTTAACCTAACTAGTTAGGTTAACTAGTTAGGATAACTAACTAGTTAGGTTAACCTAACTAGTTAGATTAACCAACTAGTTAGGTTAACCTAGCTAGTTAGGTTAACTAGCTAGTTAACCTAACTAGTTAGGTTTACTAACTAGTTAGGTTAACTAGTTAGGTTAACTAACTAGTTAGGTTAACCTAACTAGCTAGGTTAACTAGTTAGTTAGGTTAACTAGTTAGGTTAACCTAACTAGCTAGTTAACCTAACTAGTTAGGTTAACTACTAGTTTTCGGTTAACTACTAGTTGTTAACCTAACTAGTGGGTGGGAGGGGTTTAACTAGCTAGTTACGTTAACCTAACTAGTTAGGTTAACTAGCTAGTTAACCTAACTAGTTAGGTTTACTAGCTAGTTAGGTTAACTAGTTAGGTTAACTAACTAGTTAGGTTAACCTTACTAGTTAGGTTAACTAGTTAGGTTAACGTAACTAGCTAGTTAACCTAACTAGTTAGGTTAACTAACTATTTAGGTTAACTAACTAGTTAGGTTAACTAGTTAGTTAGGTTAACTAGTTAGGTTAACCTAACTAGTTAGGTTAACTAGTTAGGTTAACTAACTAGTTAGGTTAACCTAACTAGTTAGGTGAACTAGCTAGTTAACCTAACTAGTTAGGTTAACCTAGCTAGTTTAACCTAAGAACTAGTTAGGTTTAACGTAGGTTAGTTAGGTTAACCTACTAGTTAGGGATTAACCTAACCTAGTTTGGTTAACGTAGCTAGGTTCACCTAACTAGTTAGGTTAACCTAACTTAGTTAGTGGGTCGGCGGGCGCTGGCACTAGTTAACTAACTAATTAGGTTAACCTACTATAACCTAACTAACTATTAACCTAACTGTTAGGTTAACCTAACTAGTTAGGTGAACAGCTAGTTAAACCTAACTAGTTTAGGTTTAACTAAACTAGTTAGGTTAACCTACTAGTTAGTTTAACTAGCTTAGTTTAACCTAACTAGTTAGGTTAACGTGAATAGTTAGGTTAACCTAACTAGTTAGTGAACCTCACTAGGTTAGGTTAACCTAACTAGTTTAGTTGAGACCTAACTAGTTAGTTAAGCCTAATAGCTAGTTAACCTAACTAGTTAGTTAACTAACTAGTTAGGTTAACTAACTATTAGTTAAGCTAGCTAGTTAACCTAACTAGTTAGGTTAACTAAGTAGTTAGGTTAACTAGCTAGTTAACCAAACTAGTTAGGTTAACTAACTAGTTAGGTTAACCTAACTAGTTAGGTTAACTAGCTAGTTAACCTAACTAGTTAGGTTAACTAACTAATTAGGTTAACCTAACTAGTTAGTTAACCTAACTACCTAGGTTAACCTCATTTTACCCCTTAAAACCCATAATTTTCCCCCTTAAAACTCTAATTTCCCCTCGTTTCCCCTCATTTCCTCTTAAAACCGCTCATTTCCCCTCACTTTCCTTAAACCACCCATTTCCCTTCACTTTTCTGTCATTTTCCCCTCATTTCTCCAAAACAAAAAAAATGCCTTAAAATCCCTAGTTTCCCCTCACTTTCCCCTCCTTTACCCTTAATTTCCCCTCATTTTACCCCTTAAAACTCATAATTTCCCCTCGTTTTTCCCCTTAAAACTCTAATTTCCCCTCGTTTCCCCTTAAAACTCTAATTTCCCCTCGTTTCCCCTTAAAACCGGTCATTTCCCCTCACTTTCCCTAAACCACCCATTTCCCCTCACTTTTCTGTCATTTTCCCCTCATTTCTCAAAACAGTGTGCGTGTGTCGCGTCAATAATCCCTAGTTTCCCCTCACTTTCCCCTCCTTTTACCCCTAATTTCCCCTCATTTTTTACCCCTTAAACTCATAATTTCCCCTCGATTTCCCCCTTTAAACTCCTAATTTCCCCTCGTATTCCCGTAAAACCGATATTTCCCCTCATTTCCCTAAACCAACCATTTCCCTCACTTTTCTGGTCATTTTCCCCCTCAGTTCTACCAAAAAATTGCCTTAAAATCCCTAGTTTCCCCTCACTTTCCCCTCATTTCCCCTCATATTACCCCTTAAAACCCATAATTTCCCCTCATTTTCCCCTCTAAACTCTATTTTCACCTCGTTTCCCCTCCTTTCTCCTTAAAACCGCTCATTTCCCCTCACTTTTCTTACACCACCCATTTCCCCTCACTTTCCTATAATTTTCCCCTCATTTCTCCCAAACAAAAAAAATTGCCTTAAAATCCCTAGTTTCCCCTCACTTTCCCCTCAGTTACCCCTAATTTCCCCTCATTTTCCCCCTTAAAACCAATCATTTCCCCTCACTTTCCCTAAACCACCCATTTCCCCTCACTTTTCTGTCATTTTCCCCTCATTTCTCCAAAACAAAAAAAAAAGCCTTAAAATCCCTAGTTTCCCCTCACTTTCCCCTAATTTCCCCTCATTTTACCCGTTAAAACCCATAATTTCCCCTCATATTCCCCCTTAAAACTCTAATTTCCCCTCGTTTCCCTTCATTTCCCCTTAAAACCACTCATTTCCCCTCACTTTCCTTAAACCACCTATTTCCCCTCACTTTACTGTCATTTTCCCCTTATTTCTCCAAAACCAAAAAATTGCCTTAAAATCAGTAGTTTCCCCTCACTTTCCCCACATTTACCCCTAATTTCCCCTCATTTTACCCTAATTTCTCCATATTTACCCCCCAGATTACCCTTCATTTTCCCCATATTTACCCCTTAATTTCCCCTCTTTTCCCCCTTAAAACCCATCATTTCCCCCTTAAAACTAAATTTTCCCCTCGTTTCCCCTTAAAACAGCTAATTTCCCCTCACTTTCCTTAAACCACTCATTTCCCCTCACTTTCCTGTCATTTTGCCCTCATTTCCCCCAAACAAAAAATTTGCCTTAAAATCCCAAATTTTCCTTCACTTTACACATTTTCCCCCTCATTTTACCCTAATTTCTCCATATTTTCCCTTCAGATTCATATTCCCTCCATATTTACCCTAATTTTCCCCTAAAAACCTTTATTTCCCCTCTTTTACCCCATAAAACTCTAATTTCTCCTCGTTTCCCCTTAAAACCGCTCATTTCCCCTCTCTTTCCTGAAACCACTCGTTTCCTTCACTTTCCTGTCATTTCCCCAAAACAAAAAAATTGCCTTAAAATCCCTAATTTCCCCTCACTTTCCCCTCATTTTTACCCTAGTTGCTCATATTTCGCCCTCAGATAATTCCCCTTCATTTTCCCATATTTACCCTCATTTCCCTTTATTATCCTCCCACTAAACGCCTTATTTCCTCTCCCTTATTTTCCCGCTCCATTTGCCCCATATTTCCCGTATACTTTTCACCCCTTCATTTTTCTATCAGTTTCCCCTAATTCTCTCCTCTTCACAACGTTTCTCGTCCCCACCCCCTCCTTTCCCCCCGTAAGATCCTCTCATTATCCCCTCATTTTCCCATTACTTTTCAGCTGCATTTTACCCCTTAAACCACTCATTTCCCCTCATTTTCCCTCCCCCTCCTCTTTCCTCTCATTTTTCCCCTATTTCTCTTCATAGTTCACCCTTTTCTCCTCGACATTTCCCCTATTTTCCCCTCATATTGCACCTTAATACATTTTAGGTTATTATTTTTAAGGCTTATAGTTTAGATAGGTTTGGGAATGTTATTATAAAGGTTAGATTATAGGTTCAATTTTTGGCTTGCTGTCTATCCTCCTATTGTAAAAAAAAAAAAAGTCTAAATAGTTTGTGAAAAGCGAACAAGGCGTCAGCGCAGAGTTTTTTAAGTCACCTTAAGACTGCTCTGCTGAGCTGGCGGAGGAGGAGGATGAGGAAGGAGGAGGAGGAGGAGGATGAGGAGTAATAGGAGGATGAAGGGAGAGGAGGAGGAGGAGGAGAAAAAAAATTCTTTTTCCCTTAGAAAAAATACATTATTTTATTTAATACATTTATTTTTAATGAAATTGACATTAATGAAATTAATTAAAAGTCTAGAGTTTGTGGAAAGCGAACAGTGCGTGCAGGCGCAACTTTTGTACAGGGGTGTAGCAGGCAGACACCGGCCGTGTTAACAACCCGTAGCCTGTAATAGCACCCACTAAACTACTAGCAGCAGCAGCAGCAGCAACAAGGGCTGTGGCTTCTCGTCTCACTCTCTCATCATCAATCATCTCGTCCCACTGCCATGTACATCTGGTCCCCTGCCAAGAACAAGAGAGATAGGTGATCAAGTTTTTGGGGGGGGGGGGGGGGGGGTGAGTTAAAGCGCGGAACAACCAAGACCAACAAAAAATTGCACATAGGTCTGGCGACCAAGGTTCAAAATTCAAAAAATAGTCCTTCATTTGCCGCTACACAGGCTTTCAAAAAGCATGGGAAGGCTTTATGCACGTGACACATACCTACTCCCACCGCCTCACACTCAACAAGCCGGAAAAAACACCTTGTAACCAATTCACACGGGAATTCGAAATTGAACACTCAGAGGGCAAAAACACGATCCAAATGAAACACCCTTTTTTACCTTCACCCTTATTTCAGGCTCCCATACAATCTGGCACTCCTGAAGCCTAGACAAAGCTAGATTAGACACTTCATTCATTATAGACGTGCGTGTGAGTCCGTGCATAGCGTTATTTCATTTTAGTTCACAGTGACGAGAGGCGAACAGTAAGTATACCCTCACTAGGTGCCTCCCCCGCAGATATCTGACGGAGGAACACAACTTCAACAACAGGTTTATTAAAACCAGGTTACATTGGAGATGAAATTGGCTTTTTCTTCTGGGTTATAGATATAGGGTTAAGATACCATTATATAGGCTATTGTAATCGAGGGCCTAAAGTGTTCTGGGTATTATAGGGAGTCGTTTCGGATGTCGGCCCTTTCAGGGGCGCGTTGTAATGGGTTTTGGGGGGAGATTTATTCATTTGCAAAACCCCTTGTCATCTGCAAGTGTGTTTGTTTAGGCGAGGCGGTCACCTCCAGCGATGGCCGCGCCACGCCCGTTACCATGGCAACGTGACGGGCTCTGTCTGATTTCTCTGATCTCTCGCGGTCTGTTCTTTCTGTACTGTTTGTCCGCTCTGTCTGCTGTCTGTTCTGTCTGTCTGTCTGTCTGGTACTGTCTGTGTGTGTGTGTGTTGGTTTGTGTGTGTGTGTGTGTGTGTAGTGTGTGTGTGTGTGTGTGTGTGGTGGGGTGGGTGGGTGGGTGGGTGTGTGGGTGGGGTGGTGTGTGTGTGTGTGTGTGTGTGTGGGAGTGTGGGTGCTGGGGTGTGGGGTGTGTGGCAGGGGTGTGGGTGTGGGTGTGTGGGTGTGTTGTTAGGTCTATGTTCTGAGGTCTGTGGGTTGTTTGTGGTGTGTGGGTGTGTGTGTGTGTGTGTGTGTGAGTCTTGTTCTATTTTTAATCTTCCTGTATTCATTATCTCTCCGCTAAAGAGAGAG
This sequence comes from Chionoecetes opilio, assembly GCA_016584305.1. Taxonomy (NCBI): domain Eukaryota; kingdom Metazoa; phylum Arthropoda; class Malacostraca; order Decapoda; family Majidae; genus Chionoecetes; species Chionoecetes opilio. The sequence continues at coordinate 66,350 of JACEEZ010002500.1, read as the reverse complement.
AGAGTAGCAGAGAGAGAGAGAGGAAGAGAGAGAGAGAGAGAGAGAGAGAAGAGAAGGAGGAGAGAGAGAGAGAGAGAGAGAGAAGAGAGAGAGAGAGAGAGAGAGTATAGAGAGAGCGAGAATGATTAGAGGAAGAGAAAATGAAAGAGAGAGAGAGAGAGAGAGAGAGAGAGAGAGAGAAGAGAGAGGATAGAGAGAGGAGAGAGAGAGGAGAGCAGAGAGAGAGAAGTAGAGAGAGAGAGATAGAGAGAGGAGAGAGAGAGAGAGAGAAGAGAGAGAGAGAGAGGAGAGAGAGAGAATAGAGAGAGATAGAAGAGATGAGAGTTGAGCTTGAGAGAGAGAGAGAGAGAGAGAAGGAGAGAGAGGAGAGGAGAGTAGAAGAGAGAGAAGTCGAGTTACTTTTCACCGCTATCTTTCCAAAATTCCGTGACTAGATCGAATCCAAGAAGAGGAGTGGGTATGGCAGGAGGCAGGAAGACCTATTTTATAACCATTAGAAATTATCACCATCACTACTACTACTACTACTACTACTACTACTACTACTACTACTACTACTACTACTACTACTACTACCACCGCTGTAACATTTCAGATCTTCAGTGGGGCGTGGTCGGGGTGTGGCAGTCTGTTCGCTACACTGTGCCGGGACGGAGGCGTGCGGGTGTTCCAGCCTCGCGCCGCCACCACCCCTCTGCGCTGTGGCGGTGGCGGTGGTGGTGGTGGTGGTGGTAGGGGGGGCAGGATATTGTGGGGACCCAACGATCAGTTTATTATCACCACGGGATTCAGCAAGTGAGTATATAGCCTATATATTTTTGTATTAAATTTTTTTAAATTTTTTAGGCTGAAAAAATCATTGTAAAAAACGCTGTAAAATAATTCATGCATTAAATTCTTATTTGTGTTTATTTCCTCTACTACTAATACTACTACATTTCTTACTCTACTACTACTACTACTCAATACTACTCACTACTACTATTATACTACTACTCTACCACTATAACACCCCTTCTACACTTCCAGGATTTCGGGCGTTCAGATCCCGTATACAACAGCACCACTATAACTGCAGTAGCAAGCGTAGTTATAGATGTGAGCCCGGCTATTCTGAACGCTTATTTCGACGTGGATACCAACGTTCTGCTGACTACTGGCAAGGTGAGGGTGTCAGCACTGTCATGGGGGGTCTTCCTGCTGTTCTGCTGACTACTGGCAAGGTGAGGGTGTCAGCACTGTCATGGGGGGTCTTCCTGCTGTTCTGCTGACTACTGGCAAGGTGAGGGTGTCAGCACTGTCATGGGGGGTCTTCCTGCTGTTCTGCTGACTACTGGCAGGGTGAGGGTGTCAGCACTGTCATGGGGGGTCTTCCTGCTGTTCTGCTGACTACTGGCAGGGTGAGGGTGTCAGCACTGTCATGGGGGGTCTTCCTGCTGTTCTGCTGACTACTGGAGACTTGCATGTGACCGTTGATGGAGCCATCCTACAGTACTACTATTGCCATCACAACAGAGCTGGCATGACTAGTGATGTCATTAGGACAAGACAAAAAGGGAACCCTGATGGTAGGGGACTACGAATACGGGACTCGGGTGGCTCATTCATAATTGGGAAATAAATAATTTGCTCTGGCCCATTCCCCGCGAGGATTGGAACCGTCGCTAACACCGGATTGGCACCCAACAGGCGCCTATTTGATGCCAGGAGAAGGGGGATACTACCCACCCTTCTCCTTCATGCCAGTTGTATTTTATCATAGTTAAACCTATTATTATCAGGCAAATAGAGGCATTATTCTAAGCATGAGACCTTAATAACCCCTTCACGCCCAGATCTTGCCTGGGCTATAAAAAAATTGTCTGTTGTCGAGCCATGAAATTACAAAAAGTCACTGAATATACCCAATTAGCTAGTGGACAAGGATACTAAACAGGTCACAGCTATAAAATATTGTTTATAGTCACTAAAAATCATCTAATGGTACCCAGAACTCAGATTACAATGGCAATTACCTTCTGGGCCTCGAGGGGTTGACCGACCTAGCTAACTCCTTGGTTTGACGGTACAGAGAGAGAGAGAGAGAGAGAATAGTAAGGACCTATTCATTAGCTAGTCCTAACCACCTAATATTTATCCACTACAACTATACTACTACTACTACTACTACTACAGGAGAACCTGGTTTATCCGGCACCCTCGGGGGGCAGGGGCATGCCCGGGTAACTCATTTTTCGTTGTTTTGAGAGTGACTCTTATGGCAAACGCCCAAAATCCCCAAAAAATACTGTGGTTTCTGGAGGTTGTTGTTGTTGTTGTTGTTTTAGGGCTGCGAGGATCCCTTGGGGAACACTATGAGCCCTGGTGATGTCCTACGATGCTATAACAGGCACGGTAGTTGACCTGTCTTCCTCAGGAAGGCACAGGTGAGGCGGATGACGGCGTGTTGCCGAGAGGGGGGAACGCCAGCCGCCGCCAGCAGGGTGGGCAGGTCACAGGTGGTGACGTTCAGGGCGAGGAGTTGAGACTGTAGCACTACACGGTGGGAGTGGAAGCGCGGACACTGCAGCAGAAAGTGTTCAATAGTCTCCGGAAAAGTCTGTGTAGACTCCCTCTCCTCACTCCACCTCCTCCTCTCCCGCCATCCACGATCCTCTACGTCCCTCGTCCACACCATCCAGAGGGCCCTTCACCTTACCAACGAGGGCTGGGAGATCGCCTTCCAGTGGGTTCCCTCCCACGCTGGTATCCCAGGCAACGAGGTGGCTGATTCTGCTGCCAGGATGGCCTTGACAGATGTAAACACGACACCCTTCCCTCTGCCGCTCTCCGCGGCCAAACGGGTCTCCCGGGTCTGCCGCTCCACCTGGAATAACACACTCGGCGATGCCCTCCGCATCACCTCCATGGGCCAATACCGCAGTGACTCTTCCCCCCAGCCGTGGATACGGAAAAAGTCCCGCGTCCTGGATGTCGCCCTCACCCGCCTCCGCCTGGGGCACACGACACTCACAGCTCACCTGCATCGCCTCCGTCTGTCCCCTGACCCCCACTGCCCTTGGTGCATGAA
>JACEEZ010002500.1:40780-58280 GCA_016584305.1 Chionoecetes opilio | reverse complement strand
CTATACCCAAAACTANAGTGTGGTACCGTCCAAGCTTGGGGGAGTCATTGCTCTGGTCCGATTAGACACATAACCGGACTCAGCCCGATCATTTCCACGCGTCTGAGGTCAGCCCAGTAAGGGAGGCAAGTTAGTTGGGCGGCTGTGGGGGCGGGTTTGTTACAATGGTGTCTGTAGTGGGATGGTGTTGTGTGCTCTGGTCGGCGCCGTAGAGTGAGGGCCAAAGAGGTACGGACACGGGTCTAGAGGTACGGCAGGCGCGTCAAGGGATACGGCACACCATGGAGGACGGAAGTGGTGAACAGCCAACTCTGGCTGACATCTTGCGGGCATTACGAACACAGGCGTTTGCCATTGCCAGACAAACAGAAGCTGTTGACAGTTTTAACACGCAGGTGGGTGAAAGGCTCGACGCCCAGGCAAGGCAGATAAATGAAGGTCTGGGACGAGCATTACGAGAGCGTAAGCGGGTAGAAAAGGACACTAAAGATTACACTGATAACCAGTTTGAGCGGGTGAAAAGTCAGGTGAAGGAGGAAATGGGGCAGCTGGCCATTGACTTGAAAACCCATGTGGATATGTGATATGTGATATTCATCCCTCCTTATAATTCCTATGTTGCAACACTGTGTGACACATGACAACAGCGCGCCCTGCGAGGCCGCTCCATGTAACGCCAGTCGCTGCCCTGTAGCCTGACCGCTAACACCAAGCCCTCCGCTGGTGTGACCAGGCCTATCTCTGCTCTTAGAATAAACCACCTACGGAAGATTGCTCGCTTCTCTTATAACCTCCCTTCAACCACTCCGGTTCATCACTGCAAACCACGAGCACCATGGCGCACTGAGTTACAAGAACTTAAGAGACGGGGAGCGACTCCCGCCATTCCAACGACTCCCGCCTGGACGCCACGAGACATTCTCTTCACCGACCCACGCTTCTTCCCTGGATTTACTTCATCTTCAGCATGGTGTGTTCGTGTGCCCGTGGACAGACGTAAGGCGTGGGGACTGCGTTTGACGGTAGGGGGTAACCGGTGTATTATAAGTGCTGTGTGTGTTTTTTCAGTGTGCGTTTTTTGTACCGGGGTTCCTGTTGATTGTTCATCGGTTCGTCGCTTGGTACTGACCTTGAAACCAGGTGCGGGCGGCTAGAGACACCCCTCCCCCTCTCACCCACCCCGCTCCAACGCCACACACTACACACACACGCACCATACACACACAACCACTGATCTATATAACATGGATCGCGGATCTGGGCTAGCTGTGGCCGAGATACTGAAGTCACCAGCCGCCATCTTGTCATAACCAAAACAAATACATGGGCCGGCCAGGCAGTGGCTGGGTGTTGGCTGCTGGCATGTGATAGCCTATATTACCACCTACTACTACTACTACTATTACCACCTACTACTACTATTACCACCTACAACTACTATTAACACCTACTACTACTACTACTAAACTTCCCACCTAGTGCATCGTCGAACCTTCCAAGTCATTTATTTACGGTGATACACAGACAACAGGTGTGTTGCGAGGCCGTACAGGTGTGTAGTGACAGGTGTGTTGCGAGGCCGTACAGGTGTGTAGTGACAGGTGTCTTGCGAGGCCGTACAGGTGTATAGTGATAGGTGTGTTGCGAGGCCGTACAGGTGTGTAGTGACAGGTGTGTTGCGAGCCGTACAGGTGTGTAGTGACAGGTGTCTTGCGAGGCCGTACAGGTGTGTAGTGACAGGTGTGTTTGCGAGGCCGTACAGGTGTGTAGTGACAGGTTGTGTTGCGAGGCCGTACAGGTGTGTAGTGACAGGTGTGGTGTATGTGGTAAAGCGAGAGGCTAAGAGTGCAGTGTTAGCCCCCGAGTGTGTGTGGTGTCTGACCTAATGAGCGAACGCGGCAGTTCTCGTCCACTATAACGGCGCCAGCCCCGTACCGCCGCGGCCACGGGTACGGCGCGAGCCACAGTGGTCCATAGAAGCTACTCTCGGGGATTACAGGAAGTTTAAATTAATCAAAAACCTTTGGCCTAATCAAAAAACCTTTCTTAATTAGGTATATTGAATTGAAAGTAGTTAGTCTCGTACACTGATTTTGAGTATTTTCGTACATACCTGGTGTCGTTTCGTAACTCTAGTAGTCAAGTTCACTCTGAGCTGAGTGTACGAAACGACTATGGTTTCATATAGACTACGAAAACAACGTTTTGGTAATATGGACGAGAGTTTTGCGGTCGTTTTAAGAGACATCAACTATTTTTTCTTGGCCTACATAGGTGCTTACTGCAATGGAGATATTTTTATTTTGCGCAACCCCCCCCCCCAAAAAAAAAAAAAAAATTAATGAAACCTAACCTAACCTTATAGGTTTTAATGAAACCTAACCTAGCTAACCTTAAAGGATTTAATGAAACCTAACCTAACCTTATAGGTTTTAATGAAACCTAACCTAACCTTAAAGGTTTTAATGAAACCTAACCTAACCTTATAGGTTGTAATGAAACCTAACCTAACTTTAACCACAAGGTATACTTTTTTTTTCTTTTTCTTTTCTTCGCAAAATAAAGCTATCTCCATTAGAACAAGCACCGCTTATAGAAGCGCTATGATCATTTGTATCATAACCGCATTCAGGTCTGCTTCCGTTCTCCCACTAATTGTTAACAAGTAAAAAAAATATACTTATATCTATATCTACTTATATAAAAAAAAGTATACCATATCCACCTTTATTTTTTTTTAACTAGTAGTTGGATGACTGGAGTGGGTAGATGGATTAAGAGTGGATGGGCTGGGTGGGGAGTGGGTGTGGGTGTGTGTGTGGTGTGGGTGTGGGTGTCTGGGTGTGTGTGGGTGTGGGTGGGTGTGTGGGTGTGGGTGGGTGTGTGGTGGGTAGGTGTGTGTGTGTGGTGGGTGCGTGTGTGTGTGTGTGGTGTTACTCACAGGTGGAAAGATTTGCCACTTCCAGGTCCTGGTCTGTTTGTACAGAACATAGCAGCACAGCTTGGCATGACGAGGCGATAACACAGCCAGACAGCAAGCACAGCTTGGCATGACGAGCCGCAGAAACAAGGCTTTGTTTTGGTTACGGCAAGATGGCGGACAGTTGGAACCAGTGCTGAGCCAGGCTTCCGCGATCCATGTTATATAGATCAGTGCACAACCCACAATTCCCTGAGTTTTTTTATATTCCACGTACGGTGGTTATCTTTTGAAATTATTGTCTCCCTTCAAGATGTCATTCCCCGTTCTGTCACCCGCGGCTAGCGGCTCGGAGGATGACGGAGGGGAAATAGCTTCCCCACCCTTTGAACCACTAAACACAACACATTCATTCCCGCTACCGGGGGACGCGATATCAAGTTTGATTCGCTATTTGGAGGAGTCCCGGTTATCAGCAGATAACCGACGCATCCAGGATGAAGAGGAGAGGTGCCAGCGTGATGAGAAGAGACGATTACGTGACAACGAGGCCAGGAGAAAGGAAGAGGATTCACGGTTCCAAGTCCTTGTTACACTACTGCCTCCTGGTCACAGACCGCAGTCTGCGTCGAGCGCAAGGGACATTCCTTCACCTCCACCACTTCTCGATGCAGGTGCGAGCGGCGCAGCACCCAAGGTCGCGACTCCCGCGACATCCACTGCCCCACTCGCCGCTTCTCCTGTGGCTGCCACGCCCACCCTCGCGACCTCAGCAGGCAAACATGTGGCCCACAGCCCACCGACGTTGCTGGCCGACTCTTCCTTCCAAGTTTTCCGGCAGTGGCGTCGCCTGTGGGAATGTGTGGGAATCTACCATGCTGGATACACAGAGGCTGCCACAACACAAGCAACTCATCCAGCTTCGGATGGCTGTGTCACTGGACGTACAAAGGATCCTAGAACACACCCTAGGCATCGCACCTGACACTTCCTTGACTGTGACAGAGGTCTTAAGACACCCTACAGTCCCACTTCAAGAGTCAACGAAATGAAGCACTACGCCGTCGAGAATTACTGTGCTGTAAGCAACCTGACGGACGAGTCATTCTCCGATTTCTTCGTACGGCTGAAGAACCTGGCAGAGGAGGTCGACTTTTGTACTGGTAACGCTATGACGTGCGCGGAGATCCAATTGAAAATGGTTCTGCTTATAGTCCAGCGGATATGTGCAAAACCCTGCATTTTTTAGTAATAACATCCAAACTTGGTACAGTGTTAAAAGATGCATATCCAACAAAAACTGGATATGGAGCCAACCAAATATAGCAATGGCGGCCATTTTGAAATGCGCCACTAAGTTTCATTAAAATCAGATTACTTCACATGCAAGCATACGTTTTGTGCCTATATCCATGTTTTAATGGATAATAATTCCGATGGACATAAGATTGTTGAGGTAAATTTCCAATCATTAAGGTTCTAGTAGTTATTTCGAGAAAAGATGGCCGCCAATCATTTTATTTTTTGTGAGAGAACATATTTGTGTGTCAATTGTGTCAATACCATTGGGTTCATGGATAGATCATGCAATAAGAAATATAATGTGTTCCTATGATAGTTAAAGCCATATTTGGTGGTATAGAGGCAGCCAGTGATAGTTTAAAGGGCAATTTCCTTACGGACAAAGATATAATGATTCTAAGATTCGTATATACAAACTATAGGAAATGAGATATATAAAGATCATACATACATACATAATCATACTCTCTCTCTCTCTCTCTATCTCTCTCTCTCTCTCTCACACACACACACACACACACGAATTATCTCTCAAACACACACACACACACACACACGCGTTCTCTCTCAAACACAAACATACACACACACGCATTCTCTCTCAAACACACACACACGCATTCTCTCTCAAACACACACACACACACACACACACACACATACACACACACACACACACACACACACCACACACACCCCACAACATTCTCTCTCAAACACACGCACACACGCATTCTCTCTCAAACATACACACACGTATCTCTCCTCAAACACATACGCACGCATTCTCTCTCCAAACCACACACACACACACGCATTCTCTCTCAAAACACACACACGCATTCTCTCTCAAACACACACACACACACACACACACACACACACACGCATTCTCTCTCAAACACACACACGCATTCTCTCTCTCAAACACAACACACACACACACACACGCATTCTCTCTCAAACACCCCACACACACACACACACACACGCATTCTCTCTCAAAACACAAAACACATTCTCTCTCAAACACACACACGCATTCTCTCTCAAACACACACACACACACACACACACGCATTCTCTCTCAAACACACACACGCATTCTCTCTCAAACACACACACACATTCTCTCTCAAACACACACACACACACGCATTCTCTCTCTCAAACACACACACACACACACGCATTCTCTCTCAAACACACACACACACACACACACACACGCATTCTCTCAAACACACACACGCATTCTCTCTCGCAAACACACACACACACGCATTCTCGCGTGGCTCATGTCTCTCAGGACCGGCTTGACCAATCAGAACGCTGAGATGAGCTGTGACGTCATAGGGGGAGGAGACAAAGTCACCCGCGTAATTTGAGTAGCGTCCGTGAGGCGACCAATTTTAAAATAGCTGCCATACCTACACTGAAGATTATTTTCAGTGGCTCCATATCCAAAATGGATTGCATATGCATGTTCTAACTTTGCTCTAAGTACGGTTGTTATTACTAAAAAATGCAGGGTTTGGTATATATTGTGCACATATCCGCTGGACTATTATGGGTGTGCGAGATGAAGAGCTGATTCAGCGCCTTATCTCCCTCGACACAGGCGCTTCTCTTCAAGACGTGGTCACCTGTTGCCGATCCTTCGAAGCCACCCGCCATACAGCCTCCGCTATATACTCGTCTCCAAGCCAGCTTCGCGCCATGTCCACCTACAAGAAGGGCAGGCGCCACGACAAGACCTCAACAGCCACCTTCAGGCCAGCGCGTGAAGACTCAACATAGAACAGCGGTTCCCAGTCCTGTTCACCCCTGCTAGTCTTGTGCGCGGCGTCATGGCCCTAAGTGTCCGGCCAGGAATGCGTCTTGCTATAACTGCGGCCGTCAAGGTCATTGGGCGGGGACTGACAAATGTCCCGCCAAGACAGCCCCATGCCGCCTCTGCACCAGGACTGGTCACTACGACAGCTTCTGCCGCAACACGCCTAGCCACGATGGCCAGGGTGGCGCTTTAAACGCTGGTCGCGCATCACCCCCCCCCCCCAAGGCGTAAATACAGCAACTGTTGCAGTCTAACAGATGTCTCACCTTCCAGCGCCATGACTCCAACCCCGGTCTGCGTCCACCTGGTGCACGGCGAGTTCACTTCAAGGCTCCAGATGTTACCAGACACAGGCGCTGACGTCACTGTCATCGGCACGAGACACCTGCAAATGCTTCACATCCCCCTCAGCAGCCTACAGCCTCTACCGTCCACTACTACGCTGACAGCGGATGGGTCAGTAATGGACACCTGCTTTTGGGATGTTTTACGCTACTTTACGGCTCCACGGGAAATCTTGTACCGCCAAGATACAGGTGCACGAGGGTATTCAAACGCCCCTCCTGTCCTACGGCCACTGCATGGAGCTGGCTATCATTTCACCTGCCTTCCCGAAGCCACTATTGGAGGTCAAGCACGTCAACAGATGCGCTGAGATGACTGTCTGTCCTACAACGTCCCCGTCAGCTGCACGGGCGCACTTTCTGCGCGAGTTCTCGGACGTGTTACTCTCCAAGGCGGATCTCAAACAGTCTCCTCTGAAACCCATGGTGGGCAAACCCATGAGGATTCACGTGAAGGAGGGAGCCGTACCATTCGCCATTCAAACACCGAGGCAGGTTCCCTTCGCTTTCCAGCGTCAAGTTCAGGAGGAACTTGAGTCGATGACACGTCAGGGAATCATCAAGCCTGCCGGTGACGACCCTTCAGAGTGGTGTCACCCGCTAGTCGTCGTGGCTAAGGATAAAGGCGTGAGAATCACGGTTGACTTGACGAAACTCAACTCTCAAGTGGCCCGACCAACACATCCTGCCTCAACTCCATTCACCACTGTCCGCAGTGTCAACCCGTCAGCGCGATTTTTCACCACAGCGGACGCCTTGTGCGGGTATTGGCAGTTGGAATTACACGAGGACGATCAACACCTGACGACCTTTATCACAACATACGGCCGCTTTCAACACTGCAGAGGTCCCATGGGTTTCTCGGCTACCGGCGACGCTTACTGTCTCCGCGGCGACCTGGCCCTGCAGGGTGTAGATAACTGCGTTAAGGTGGTTGACGACATTCTCCTCTTCGACGACGACTTCCCCACACACCAACGTATTCACCAGATGCTCGCTAGATGTCGCAAGTACGGGATCACACTTAACAAAGACAAGTTTGTGGTCGCCGCGCCTAGTGTGAGCTTCTGCGGGTATAACCTCTCAGCTGAGGGCGTGGCCGCGGATGAGGACAGAGTCAGAGTCATCCGGGACATCGCGACTCCCACTAACTTGACTGACCTCCGCTCATTCATGGGCCTGGCGAACCAGCTGTCAGAGGTCACCCCAGCCATCGCCGCTGCCGCCCAGCCACTCCGCCCCCTGATGAGCCCGAAAAGAACATTTACTTGGACACCTGATCACGACGAGGCCTTTAGTCGTGTCAAGACGGCGCTGCTTCGACCGCCGATTCTCGCTCACTTTGACCCAGCATTTCCAGTTATTCTTCAAAGTGACGCCTCTCGCCTCTACGGGCTTGGTTACGCCCTTCTGCAAGACCATGGCCAGGGACGCACATGTCTCGTTCAGTGTGGCTCAAGATTCTTCGCTGACGCCGAGACCCGCTACGCCACCATTGAACTCGAGCAGCTCGCCGCCGCCTGGGCCATGTCGAAATGCAGGCCTTACTTTGGCACTAAAGAATACTTATAAATTACGTAAGAACCGCTCGACCACGTTTAGCCCATACATACCACTTTATTTGATGTGTACCTCTGGGCAACGAAGCAAGTTACCAGCCCGTCAAGAGGGCATCAACCGGCAATCACCCCTTACAGGTTAGTTAACCAGTATCAACATGGAGTGAACCCGTTATCCGTAAAATAACCATACTAAGAAGGGTAACACCGTCAAATTCTTGGGGACGCTGTCGGGCACCCTCACAACGACGACGACGTCGGGATCCCTGTACCTTATGGGATGGAGAACTTGGCGGGGATGGTGATGAGGGAGGCGTGGGAACAGCACTTTTCGGTGTCGCACGGGCAGACGGCACCTGACGTAGCACGCCGCACCTTTGGGCACCCAACACTTGCTCCCCCTCACTTTCGAGTAAGACAATATACTCCCCGGATTCGAGTAAGACAATATACTACAAACGATATATAGTGTATGTATATGTACACTGTGAAGGTTTATACATTAATAATGTCACGCTGTTCGTTAAGTAACGGCCAATGAAACTAATGTCTAATAGACAGAGCCGGGAACAGTTAATGACGTGACAAGGTACTCCACACCCACAGGTGTGGGGTACACACAGACACACATGAAAAGGTGTCGTCGTGAGTAGGAGCGCAAGGCTAACGCGTCTCCTGTCGCTCTCTGTGTTTTGTCTGTCTGTCTGTCTGTCCCCTCTCCGCTGCGTCTGTCGCATATAAGGAAAGGAGGCCGGAAACTCAGGTTCCGGTGGACATGTCTCTCAGGCCTGTTGCACTCTCGTCAGCGTCATCATCCTTGGGCAGAGCGCTGAGATGACACACACACACAACTTGTGTGTGTAGTCTGGAACCAGGGCGAGGTGTCTACCTCAGGAAAAGGTGTCAGCACTCAGCATCCGCTACAAGACACTCAGACACTCGGACATCCTGTCTTAGTATAGATTTTAGATTAACACATACATATAATATATAACCAGTACGCTAATAACGGTACTGTGTCCTGGGAGGCCTACCGGGCACAGTTTGAGCTGTTGGCCGAGGCCTGGGGCTGGAACCACTATGAGAGGGCGGTGCAACTTGTAGGGGCGTTGAAGGGTTCAGCGCTGGAGGTGTTGAACCAGTTGCCGACCGGGAAGCAGACCTCCTACAGCAGCGTCTTGGCGGTGCTAGAAAGGCGGTACGGACACCATCACCAGTCAGAGGTGTTTAGGGCCAGGTTCAGGGCCAGACTAAGGAGTCCTGGGGAGTCGTTGCCGCACTTGGCGCAGGACTTGGAGCAGCTAGTACGTCGGGCGTACCCGGGGGCAAGCGAGGACATGATCACTCTCCTCCTCCGGGACCAATTTGTGGATGCGGTGAACCATCCACAAATAAAGATATACATTCAACAGGCACACGTGGAGGACCTGCAGCAAGCCCTAGCCCGAGGATTGGAAATGGAGTCCTTTTTGAGGACTAGTCGGGAGGTGGAAGGCCCGACACACAGGCCGAGAACCATGTTTAAGGCCAGGAAGGAGGACGTCCAGTCGCCCCCAGCTAGCCCTATATCGTCTCCAGGAGCTCTCCACGGCAACTGTTTCCGCTGTGGACAGCAAGGTCACTGGAAGAGGGCATGCCCTCGGCAGAGGCGCCAAAGCGTCTCACCTAGAGGGAGTAACAGCGGCCGGTACCAGTACAAGCCGTGCTGCTGGGATTGTGGGCAGGCTCACCGCACTAGTGAGTGCCCACAAAACGGGTACTCTGCTAACGGGACGGCCGCGGGAAACTCTGTCTGGCTGGGAGCGGGGGCCCAACACCACCCAATCAACCAGAGACCCCACTCCAATTAAGGTGCCGCTCTACGGGCGCCAGGACCGTGCAGGTACAGGGACAAGTCAACGGGAGGCCCTGTAGCCTGACGGTAGACACGGGTGCCCAGCGCACGTTCGTACAGGTGGACTTGGTGGACACCTCAGAACTTCCAGCCACCACAGTTGTGCGGGGTCACCGGCCACTGCACGAAGTTAAGGGGACCGGTACAGGCGATAATTGAGGTCGGCGAGACTAAGGAGGAACTACCCGTTTATGTAGCCGACCTGGACGAAAATCTCCTTGGCCTGGATTTCCTCCAGCAGAGCAAGACGGTGCTGGACCTTGGCTCCATGACCATGCGGGCCAAAGGAGGGGAAGTTACGCAGCAAGGGCGCGAATTGGGTGTGCGGGCGTGGACTGCACAGGTTAAGTCTAGTGGTCGACAAGAAAGAAACACAGGGATGCCGCCGCATCTCCAGGACCTCTGGCAGAGGAGTGGTAGCTGTTTAACCCTAGGGCAGGCTGCCAAGGTGGGACAGTTGCTGGAGCAGTATGCGGACGTGTTCTCGAAGGGTGACCACGACTTGGGCAGGACCGGGCTCGCCCAGCACCTCATCCACACGGGCGACAGCAGGCCCATTAAGCAGCCCCCTCGGCGGATAGCACCAGCGAGGAGGAAGGAGATCGATACAGCTGTGGAGGAACTACGGGCTCAGGGTGTCATCGAAAAGTCCAGCAGTCCATGGTCGTCCCCAGTGGTATTGGTTCGAAAGAAGGATGGGACGATGCGTTGTTGTGTGGACTACAGGGCGCTCAATGCAGTTACAACCAAGGACTCTTACCCGCTGCCTCGCATAGACGACACGTTGGATGCATTGGTTGGTGCACGGTGGTTCTGTACCGTGGACCTTAAGTCAGGGTCCCAAACCAGGTCCTCATGGCAGAGGAGGACAAGCCAAAGACTCCCTTTCTCATCCGGCCAAGGATTGTGGCAGTTTAGGGTCATGAGCTTTGATTTGGTCAAGGCTCCCGCCACTTTTGAGAGGCTGGTGGAGCGAGTACTGGATGGCCTCCTGTGGAGATCGGTTCTGGTCTACCTGGACGATGTGGTGGTGTACAGAGGCACCTACGAGGAGATGCTGGAAAGGCTGGAAGAAGTGTTGGACAGGTTTAGGGCTTCGAACTTGAAGCTCAGCCCCAAGAAGTGCTGCCTCTTCCAGGAACAGGTGTCATTTCTGGGCCACATCGTGAGCCGGGATGGGGTGTCGGCTGACCCCGGGAAGGTGGAACCCATCAAGGAGTGGCCAGTTCCCCGTAGTGTAACGGAGGTGCGAAGCTTCCTGGGCCTCTGCACGTATTACCGGAGATTCGTGCAGGGCTTCGCACATATAGCCACACTGTAAGGGAAACGAGCGCGATTGAGTCACAACTCGTTAGCCCAGGATTCCAGGAACGGTGAAGCTGAGATAGGGGGAGGGCCGTAAGGGTGATGCAAACACTGACATAAAATATGAGGAAATTTGAATGGTGTATCTCGCTCAAACACAGGTATTTACAAGCAAGTATGTACAAACACGTATATACAATCAACACCTCTTTACGACTCACGCCCTTGCTACCTGGTTAGCAACAGCCTTCCCGTCAACCATAGGTCGCTGAGCACTGGACACAGGGACGACGGCAGACGAGAAGGGTAGTTGACCTGGGCAGCAGGGGACGATGAAGTGTACACAGCAGAGGTGGGGTGAGAGAGCTACTCCCCGTGTTGCGTCGGGAACTCTTCTGCCTAGACAGCCGGGGCCAGGCGCCTCGTAAACTCCATTCAAGGCCAGAGGGCTTCAAGACTTGGTGCCCGAAGCAGAGGTCGGGACGTGAAGAAGACTCCCACCGGTGACCGAACCAGTCCTGCTCGAAGCCACGAACAGGTGACCAGGGGGTGGAAGGAGGAATCGCTGTTCAATTGCCTGTAGGTGGGTGATGGTTCGCCCTTATACACACCACTTCATCACCTGACACGAAAAGGAGCTCGGTTTCTGTGGAGTGATGAGTGCCAGGCGGCCTTCGAGCAGCTGAAGGAGGCCCTCACTCACGCCCCTGTATTGACATACCCTGTACCTACGGAACCATATACCTTGGATTGTGACGCCAGTGCTGAAAGAGTGGGGGCTGTCCCCTCCCAGCTAGTGAACGGGCAGGAACGTGTAGTGGAATACTACAAATCGCAATTTTTTCTGTTCCGGAAAGGAAACTACTGTTCACCAGGAAAAACTGTTGGCGGTGGTAAAAAAGCATGGACCACTTCCCACTCTTACTTGTACGGTGCCGAGTGCACGGTCAGGACTGATCAAGCTGCTCTAAAGTGGCTGAAAACCCTTAAGAATCCAGAAGGGCAGCTTGCCAGGTGGTTGGGCAAGCTAGAGCAGCATGACTACCAAATTGAGCACTGTCCGGGCCGGGTGCATAGTAATACCGACAGTTTGAGTCGACGCCCTTGCCCTGTGGACTGCAAACACTGCAGCCAACGTGAGCCAAACCAAATATGTAACCGTGCTTCCCTCCATGTCAGTGCCACCTCCTGGAGGCAGGACCTTGAGCTGGCCCAGCGACAGGACGCCCGATATTGGGCCCCGTTGTGGCGGGTTAGAGGAGAGTCGTTCAGGCCACATTGGGAACGTGTGCAGTGACCAGCCCCGTGACCGAATTCTTCTGGCGACAATGGGATGTGTTGCGATTTTTGGGGGGAGTGTTGGAACGACAGTGGGTGACCAGTGATGGAAAAGTGAAATTCTGGCTGACGGTTTTCCCCAAGAAGGAAAAGGGCCCGAACTATTGGGTGAGGCTCATGGTGGCAGCACAAGTGGGCACTTCGGTGTTAAGAAAACTCTTGTGCGTTTGCGGCAGCGGGGTGTACTGGTTGGGTATGCGCCCGGACGTGCAGGAGTGGTGCCGGTCCTGTGACGTGTGCAGTGCTAAGATGGGCCCCAATGTACGTGCTAGGGCACCATTACAGCTTTATCAGGTGGGGGCACCCATGGAGAGGGTGGCAGTGGACATAGTGGGTCCTTTGCCCAGACGGCCAGAGGAAATCGCTATGTGTGTGTGGCGATGGATTATTTTACTAAGTGGCCAGAAGCCTACCCCCTCCCCAACCCCTGTGGCTACCACGGTTGCCGAAGTTCTGGTGGATGAATTTTTCTCAAGATTCGGTGTGCCTGAGGAGTTACACTCGGACAAAAGAGAGAATTCGAGGGCAGGTGGGTTTAGGGGGTGCTGCCAGTTGCTCGATGTGCAATAGACACGTACAACTCCACTCTGGGCCGCAGGGGCAGACGGCATGGTGAAACGTTATAATCGCACACTGGCCCCCAGCTGGCGAAGAGCTGCCAGGAAGGAAAGGGGACTGGGACCTGAAGTTTCCCTACTACTCATGGCATACCGGTCGGCAGAACATGAGACCACCGGTTACTCACCTGCCAGGCTTATGTGTGGCCGGGAGTTGGGCTACCCCTGGACCTCATCACCGGACGGCCGCCGGAAAGAGGGGATGCTCACTGTTACCACCCCCTTACGCCGCTGCCCTAAAAGAACGGATGGAGGAAATACACCCCCAAGTCCGGGGTAATCTCCGGGTAGCGGGAGAGGCCATGAAGACCCGCTATGACGGCTACTGAAGTGCCGGTATTCCAGGAAGGAGCAGAAGTGTGGCTGTACAACCCAAGGAGAAAGAAGGGGCAGTCTCCTAAGCTGCAGAGTCCATGGGAGGGGCCATACACAGTGGTGGAGGTGATTTCTGATGTCACCTTCCGGATCCGCAGGCCACCCCGAAGGAGAGCAATGGTAGTCCATGCTGATAGGCTCTGGAGGTACTATGGTCCGGGCCACTACAGCTGGGAGGATGGCACCGAGAGAGACGTCTCGACGCCAGAGCCGTGTGGCAGTGAGGATGACGAGGAACGCGTTTTCTGGCCAGAGGAAGAGGACGCGGGCGACATGGGGCTGGTTCCTCTAACCGGCCTCGAACCCAGCGAGCAGGCGGCAGCAGAGGGACCTACCTCGGTACCAGTTGATGTGGGCGATAGCGAGGTCCAAGCAACAGGCTTGGGAGGCGCACGCCCGAAGCGCCCCCGACGTACCCCTAGGTGGATGGAAGACTTCATATTGGAAGGTTCAGAGGGCTAGCTCACTCTAAAGAGGAACCAGGAGGGGGCCGAGAAGTGGGCCCTGTCGCACCGTCACCGGCGCCTTGCAGTTGGAGGGCATGGTCGGTCGGGAAGTCATGGCGCCTTTCTCGCGGAGACTGGAGCAGTGGAGCCGGGTTAGAGCTGCGGAGGCCCAGTGGAGTGTGAAGGCTCCTGGGCCTTGGTTACCTCTGAGGCGGGCCAAGGGTTAGAGGAAGTCCCCCTGTGGCCTGTGGCGGCCGCTGTGTTGTGGCGCCTGGTTGAGGTTGCAGCTGTGTTCCTGCTGGTGTGTCGTGTGGAAGAGGAGGGCAGCCTGGTGTGACTTTCCAACACTGCAGTGGCGGCTGGTGGATGGCTATGGAGGGACTTGCAGTTGTGAAGCTTTGAAGTGGTAACGTTTAGTAAAAGGTGGTTTGTTTAATGATGGTGCGAGTTGCCCTTCATTTAAGGATTTTGTGTTATATGTGCATGTAGCCATGTCTTTTGATTTTTCTGTTTCATTTTTTAGTTTTGGCTGGCCAAGGTCGGCCAGTTTTTATGAGGGGAGGGCAGTGTTACGACCGTGCCGAAACGACTCTGTCTCAAGATCAAGATCAGGATCAAGGGGACCACGAGGGGACCAGAGGAGACCAGGAAAGCATCGCCAGGGAAACAGGGGCTACGGTGGTGTCACAGGCAATCTCAGGGTAGAGGTAGTGTCCCCTGGGGCTAAAGGGCGTCTATGTGAAAGATAGGCAACTGACTGTATCCCTGTGTGTGTGTGCGAGGGGCCTGAGCGCAGCTGTGGGAAAGTGTCGTCTCCCGCATG
This sequence comes from Chionoecetes opilio, assembly GCA_016584305.1. NCBI lineage: Eukaryota > Metazoa > Arthropoda > Malacostraca > Decapoda > Majidae > Chionoecetes > Chionoecetes opilio. Next base: position 43,520 of record JACEEZ010002500.1, on the reverse strand, counting down.
GTCAGGATGTGGTGACTCTGGCATGGTATAAGACGTATAACAGTGACTGCAGGCTGCCAAGGAGGAACAGTTAGGGCTTCGACGGTCGCCAAGTGGCTGGGCCTGTGTTCAATGGGCGTGAGGCTGTTTCTGTAGTGTTACCTAGAACAATTATTGTCTGGAAAGGATTTGATTGTGTTTTTTCCGCATGTGCCTGTGTGTGTGTGTGTGGTGTGCCCGGGGGTGTGGGGCCAGTGTGGGGTACCCGTGCTCAAGGCCTTGGGGGGGTCATTGCTTCTGGTCCCGATTAAACACATAACCGGACCAGCCCCATCATTCCACGCGTCTGAGGCCCCGCCCAGTAAGGGAGGCAAGTTAGTTGGGCGGCTGTGGGGGCGGGTTTTTTTACAATATTATATATATATATATATATATTTTATATAAAATATATATATAATATATTATATAATATATATATATATATATATATATATATATATATATATATATATGATATATATATATATATATATATATATTACAAATGTATCTATTATGTCCATGCTTTTATGGGCGCCGGACCCACAGCTACAAAGGGCACCAACTCTACCCGCCTCTCCAACAAGATGGGGAAAGAGCTTGTAAGTTGATGCAGAGGAACAAGCTGCTGGAGCAGGCCATGTTTCCCGCCCTCTCCCATGCCACCTGGTTAAATGTGTTCGTTAAGTATAAGACGGCCATACCCAGCTCTGCAGCCGTGGAGAGACTGTTCTCCCAGGGGTCGGACATCATAAAGGCCAAGAGAGCGAGTTTATGACCTCCGATAATTTTGAGTGATTGGTCTTCATGAAGGGGAACATGGACCTGCTCAAGATGGAACTATCACCAGAGAACTCTGAATGAGGAGTCTGAGGTTAAGGTCTGATATTTTATCAATGAAATATAATTTCGAGTCTAGTGTACCTATACTTATTATTACCCCTTAGTGTGCATTTAGGTGGACATATTGAGTGAGTGGTCACAATGAGGGGAAGGTAAAATGTGAAGCTATTACATATGTGGGGCGCTGCGAGCTAAGTATGAAAAAAATACTTATATATAATATATTATATATATATTATATATATATATATATATATATATATATATATATATATATATAATATATATATAAATATATATATATAATATATTTTATTATATATATATATATATATATATATATATATATATATATATATATATATATATATATATATATATATATATATATATCAATAATTATTGCCTTAAGTGATTTAATAAATAATATATAAATTTACTACCACAAACTGAACCTGCTTTACCTCTATTTTTGCAATATATGCAGAACAAATATCACATAATTGGTTTGCAGTTTGCGGACTTGTGGTTGCGGAAGTGTGAACTTCAAGAAATTTGCGGACTTGCGGTTGCGGAACAGAAGGATTGGGGATTGCGGAAGTGGATTTTCGTTTGCGGTGCCCAACTCTGCAACCTACTCTCAACCCTTTTCGCCAATTAAAAAGTTATTCTTCTGACATGCTATGTACCTTATTATTAAATGAAAGACATATTATTGACAAAGTATTCAATATTTCAATACAGAAAACATCGACATTCAGGTCCAGGTGTATTCACAGAACACTTTCTTAAATGTTTAAATACATGTGCATCCAAGGTAACTCAAGAAGTGAGGAAGCCTTTCGCTCCGTGGATAACTGACCACTTGATAACCTCAATGCAGGAACGTAACGACGTCAGCGACAACTTAAATATGACCGAGACAACGCAAATTTGCAGGACAGATATAGGACATTGAAAAAAACAGGTCAATAGGTCACATCGTAACTCTAAATCCCAATATAACAAAAATAAACTTGAAGAAAACAGAGGCAACACTGCAGCTATCTGGCACATTCTATAGGAATTGGTTCCCAGTAACAAAATTAAAGCAAATGTAACACTTGCGAAGATAATGAATAATGAATGAATAATGAAGATATAAATCGGAGAGCCGAAGAATTTAAGTTTTTTTGCAAACTTATGAAAAAATACTTGTGAGAAAGTCGAACAAAATATAAATGAAAGTGACAGAAGACCCCATACAGCGCAACAAGATGTCACAAACAGTATATTCAGACCCAGGCCAGTGAATAGTGAGACTGTCATTCTAACAATTAAACACATGAAGAACACCCACTCATATGGTTCTGCCCCGCTGTGGGGAGTCACCTTGTCGTGGTGGCGGGTCTTGAAGCGTGGTCGACGGCGCCACCTACTCTGGCGGCCTGCCTGCCATTGTTGGGTTCGGTGGCCGTCGGCCTCGCGGACCAAGCGCTCCCCCTTCGTCACTGGGAGGTGGAGCCTTCCGGTGATGTCGCCTTTATGCTTCCTCCCCCTTTCTCTCCTTTCTTAGAGCGATTCTAGGCTAGGTGAGACCCTTCTCTTCCGTCTCACGCTTCTTCTTCCTTTTAAACTTCACGCTCCGCTCCCCACGTGTTTGCCGTGCGTGGCATCCCGTATATTCCCCGCGCGCCCCTCTATCTGGGAGTTGAGTCCACCGCGGGGCGGGTTGTAGTTCCCTTCGGTGGGCAACACGCTCCTTGGTGGGGGGTTGGGGTAAGACGGGAGGTCCAGTGTGGCCCCGTGGATCAATCGGCTGGTCATGCATTGGCCAGGGCCAAGGGAGGTTGCCTGGGGGCACCGCATCGGTCCCCGGTCCCACCACACAACCAAGGGG
>JACEEZ010002500.1:26566-39369 GCA_016584305.1 Chionoecetes opilio | reverse complement strand
AGAAAAGCTAAGATGATGAGTAAATAATTATAGCATTTATTAAATAGTAATTTCTCACTCCTCAGTCACAATTCATTTGGATATAGGCTTCCGGCCATATGTTTATAATTTCGTAGTCACTGGTGACGTCACGGGAAGAAGGTACACAGCGCGTCAAAGCATTGTTCGCGACATCATAACACAGCGCTTCCATACGGGAATTCAGAAAATGTACTCTATGGCAGCCAACTGACTTCCGAGAGAGATATCTTACATATGGCAGCTTGTTTAAGGCACGGGCAGTCCATCAAGACCGTTGAGGAATGTTCAGATGCCACTTGTCAATTATAGACGAAGCATTTAAAAAAGTATCGCCTTCCTTCCCGCGAGTAATTTGACCAGACGCGCATTGGTATAATTATCATTATTTGCATAATGAGTGGCAAGAAAGACCTAACAAAGGAGCAAATTAAAGTTATTGTAATCTCTACACAAGGCAGAGAGGCCAGTGGAAGAAATATCAAGGATTGTGGATGTTACGAGGAGATGTGTGCATAAGTGGGTGGAAAGTTAAACGGTGGGTTGGCGGTGTCGCGACAGCCGCGACACCAGAACATTATAAGTGGCCAGGGCAAGGATGTAAAACCTCAGCAAGCACCCTAAATGTCATGAAACGTCAAGTGGATGCCCATCCTCAATTAAGAGCAAGAAAAATATTGCGATATGACTTTTACATCCTCGCCCTGGCCACTTATAATGTTCTGGTGTCGCGGCTGTCGCGACACCGCCAACCCACCGTTTAACTTTCCACCCACTTATGCACACATCTCCTCATAACATCCACAATCCTTGATATTTCTTCCACTGGCCTCTCTGCCTTGTGTAGAGATACAATAACTTTAATTTGCTCCTTTGTTAGGTCTTTCTTGCCACTCATTATGCAAATAATGATAATTATACCAATGCGCGTCTGTTCAAATTACTCGCGGGAAGGAAGGCGATACTTTTTTAAATGCTTCGTCTATTATTGACAAGTGGCATCTGAACATTCCTCAACGGTCTTGATGGACTGCCCATGCCTTAAACAAGCTGCCATATGTAAGATATCTCTCTCGGAAGTCAGTAGGCTGCCATAGAGTACATTTTCTGAATTCCCGTATGGAAGCGCTGTGTTATGATGTCGCGAACAATGCTTTGGCGCGCTGTGTAAGAGAGAAGGCAGACAACCGCGCTCTCTCTCTCAGCCCAACACCCGAGTGGACCGGTCGTGTGGAGGGAGTCGTTCCTGATAACCTTTCTCAAAGGGTCTTGTTCATGGGGAAGTGAGCTGAGCGGAGTGTTGGCTGATACCCCGACCTGACACACGTGTTTGATGACACACACACACACTTAGGGTACTCTGTAGTGTAGTGGTAGCACGCTGGTAGAGAAAGAGAGGGGTAGGCAGATAAAAGATGAGTACAAGCAGAGAAATTTAGACAGATAGACAGATAGAGACATGTAAATATACATATAATTGATAAATGGACACAACTAAATAAGCAATAAAATAAATTAAAATAGCAAACAACCTCGTTCGTATCCTATTTACCCACCAGATGGAAACCGATGGTCAACACGAATGTTTGGACCTGTAGCGGACGTATTGGCGGCTACCACGTCTACCCGCTGCTCCGTTATTCTTATTGATGACGGCAGGATGTCCTCCTCTGATATCTACACAGTGAGTATACACTAATCGTCATCAACACCAGAGACACCTCAAAATTTATGTTTTTCATCATCAAGCAAGCAAGTGCCACTAAATGTTAAAGAGTAATCGAATAGTTTGTTGAAAATAAGATTCCTGAAATAATAATATCCTACAATTTGAATCAATAATCGCTGAAATAATTCTACCTGAGCAAGCTAACGGTGAACTGTCTATGAACATGATACCATTGTTATATCAACACAATTTTTTTTATCAAGTATTACATCACATTTACACCGAATGAATTTAGACACACATATACTACACACATACACACTTGAATTTTTTTTTTACATTTCAGCCCATAGCCTCATTAGGCAGCGACCCTCAGTGTTCGGCGAAGGTTCTTGAAGGTTCAACTGAGGGCTATGATGGTTGACACTCGCTGGAGTTGGCGCATGCAGGATTTTTATAGTGGCACCTGTGATTTAAGGCTCATGCTACCCCCCTGTGTTATATGATGCACTCGCCGTCGAAGGAAGAGTTAATGGGCAGCATTTGGGTGACCTTAGGCCACTTGACGATTGCCGAAAGATTTGGCACCAGGCGGGATTCGAACTCGGTACATCGAGCTTGCCACTTCCAGACGTTAACTACTCGGCCACAGCCTCCTCAATATATATATATATATATATATATATATATATATATATATATATATATATATATATATATATATATATATATATATATACATATGTATATATATATATATATATATATATATATATATATATATATATATATATATATATATATATATATTTAGGGGAGGCGGTAGCAATGTGGTTAGCGTCACTGTGTGGCGCTCTCAAAGACCCGAGTTCGATCCCGAGTGAGACCCATAAATCTACTTAAAATATTTCTGCACCATCGAGTGGTCTAAGAACACCCACATCCCCTGTCCATTAACTCTACCTTCGATTGCGAGTGCATCGGAGGACACAGGGGGCCGGCTTGAGCCTCTAATTACAGGCGTCACTAGAAAAATCCTGCCTGCTCCATCACAGCCCTCAAGTGAGCCTCCAGGGCCTACCATCACAGCCCTCAAGTGAGCCTCCAGGGCCTACCATCCGAGCCATGTAGGGCACTGCCTACAGGCGCTATAGGCATATGCATAGACGTCTGGACAGCTTCTTCGGCATGACGACAACGAAGCTGTCCAGACGTCTTACTTGCCACCTAACTTCCGGAGCCCCAAAAAGTCACCTTATTAGAACAACATGGAATCATCATAACAAGAAAATTTCTAGAAGAAAATACAGAATTGGTTGACATGTGTGCAGATGTGCGGCGACTTCCCATCCTAGAAGCGCTGTACATAAAAGAGATCAATCCCAAACTTAACGTACAGGCAAACGACCTACAAGCTCTACCCAGCATGAAAAGAACAAAAGCAAATAACAGCCTACTCACAGAAAAGCCAAGCGAAGACCAAACAACCAATCAGCGTCTCCCACTCAAGAAGACGAGAAACAAAAGCTATCTACCAATCACCGATGCCGCTAATAGGCTGCGTGGCAGGCAGACCGGCTATAAATAGCGCTTCACCTCGCATCTTAATCATGCTCACCTCAACTCCTGAGGAGAAAACATCTTCCATATGCTGCTGAAGAAGGTTTCTTAGACCCGAAATCGCGATACAGCAAACATGACAAGCTACGGCGAAGTCATACAAGTGATTACAAAAGAGAATAAGACACTCATAAGACAGAGAAAATATCTCTAAGAAGATAATAAATGCTGAAAAGCTATCACTTTTAACGAGGTATATATATATATATATTATATATATATATATATATATATATATATATATATATATATATATATATATATGTACATATATATACATATATATATATACGTATATCTATAATAATATAAGCGAAAGTGTGTCTGTGTGTGTGTGTGTGTGTGGTATAGGTTCCGCCCCCCGTGGCGCAATCCCATCATATGGCACATCTTTGGAACTGGGTCGAGCAGGGGAAGGTTTTAAGCCCACTTATGAGATGATCCGATCACTTTTTTCTTCTTTTTTCGCAGCCTATTAGCGAGAATTGTGAAAAAAGTGGGTTGCGAGAATTGAGGAAACCTTGATGTAGGTAGGGTGATGGGTAATGGGTGAATGAATGGGTGGGGTAATGGGTGTAGGGTGATGGGTGAGGAATAGGTGGGGGGTGATAGGTAATGGGTGAGTGAATGGGTGTGTGGTGATGGGTAATGGGTGGGGGGTGATGGGTAATGGGTGAGTGAATGGGTTGGGGGTGATGTGATTTCAGGAAAGTTAGAAGGGGCTATCTGGAGAGTCTGTGTTTGGAAGGCCCACCAAACACAGGTGGTGGGCCGAAGGCCCACCAATAGCCCTCCGCAGGAGCTAGCCAAAAAGTCCGCTCGGTGGGCGGCTTTGCGGCTTAGTATATATATATATACATATATATATATATATGTATATTATATATAATATATATATACATATAATATATATATATAATATATATATATATATATATATATATGTGTATATATTATATTACTATATATATATATATATATATATATATATATATATATATACGTGTATATATTATATATATATATATATATATGTATATATATATGCATATATATATTTATATATATATATATATATATATATATATATATATATATATGTATATATATATACATATATATATATATACACGTATATATATATATATATATATATATATATATAATATATATATATATATATATAGATATATATATATATATATATGGCATCTGGCAGGATTTGAACTCGGTATATATAGTATATATATATATATATATTTATATATATATATATATATATAATATATATATATATATATATATATATATATATATATATACTATATATACCGAGTTTCAAATCCTGCCAGATGCCAAAATCTCTTAGCAATCGTCGAATGGCCTAAGAACTCCCATATGCCCCTTTAAACCCTTACCTACCGGTATTATTTACCGCCTTGAAGATACGCCCAACTTTTTTTATTTTTTTCCTAACTATAACCCTTGGGCTTACTCTGTAAAAAAACTTTTAAACACCATTCGGTTCCTCCGTCACAATTATTTATGTAATCTGTCCATGACCCATGCCGCCCCGAGACCCCCCGTGCTTCTGGCATTTAAAACCAGCTAATTTGGGGGGACCTAAGGCAGTACTACTTGTTTTTCCCTGAAAAAAATTTGTTTCCTGTCAGGACCCACCCCTTTGTGCAGAGCGCATAACTGAGGTCATTGTCTCTGGAGGAGGCGTACATTCCAAACACTTTCTCTAACCCTAAAGCCCAAAACCCTTGGGTTTTAAAAACTCTGCTTGTTTCATGCTGTCCAAGATAGAGAACAGCTCAAAGACGGTAATTATCCACCCCGGAACCAAGCCCTTTTATTTTCCATATCATGCAAATTTTTTTTCTTCAATTTACCAAAAAACCCTTCGTACAAGAAAAGTCAAAATCTTTCTGAACAAACTCCCCCGCTGACTTTTGGCTTAGTAAAAGCTAGCTAATTATTGTAAATTTTTTCACTTTCTAGCCATCGTTATATCTTTTGTTTTACCTGCCCCCCTTAACTTTTTAGGACCAACCCACCCTTTTTTTCATCCCCATCCCCGAATGACAGCCTCCTTTTAAAAATCCCCACTGATTCCCCATAAATACCTGTCTACTGAGTCCATTCCAACATTTACCATCCTATTTGTGAACCTTTTTCCCTGTTCTTTTTTAAATTACCCTTTTTCCCCGCTTCAAAACCGTTTTTCTGTTCTACCCCGGTTTCTAGCCTAAAAAAATTTTTTTCATTCCTTTATTTTATCCCTTTATTAAATTAAAAACCTTCTATCAGATCGCCCCTTACTCTACGTCCTCGAGTGAGTGTAAACGATAGCTTCAATCTCTTCTCTAACTAAATTTTTGATCCCATGTAAATTTTGGTCATCTTCTCTTCATTGTTCTAAAAAGGCTATATCCTCCTGCAATACGGAGACCAAAACGAACAGTATACAGTAGTCTAGGGAGGGCTGATTGATCCAAACAAAGCTTTAGAATAACCTCAGCACTTCTACTTGTAACACTCAATGAATCATAATACCCTATTATTTATTGTAACGTCTAGAAGCACTTATAATAATTTAACCGAATGATCGGTTAGCCAAAGGAAGCATCCATCAAATAGGGATAATCTTTATTGTATCCCTTTATCCACTTGAAAACTTCTATCAGATCTCCCCTTACTCTACGTCTCTCGATTGAGTATAATTTTAATAGCTTCAATCTCTATAAATCTACAATAAAGGAGATGGGCTGAGTACTTTGGGCAGTTGTTCACGGTGGATCGTCCCATTTAACAGCTTCACACCACTGTATTACGAGTAGTGGATGCCGATCCTCCCATTGACGAAGCCGCACCCTCTCTTGACGAAGTCAGAGAGGCTGTATTTAGCAAAGTTGAGGGGTGGAAAGGCAGCTGATGTCTGTAATATCAGTGCGGAGCTCCTCAAAGCTGGGGGTGAGGCCATGATCCACGGGTTACATGCTGTCCTGACTGCCGTGTGGCAATCAGGACAACATTTCCCCCTGACTGGAAAAGGGGGCTAGTCGTCCCGATCTGGAAAGGGAAAGGGGGCTGTCAGGACTGCAACAATTACCGCGACATTACACTGCTCACCGTGCCAGGCAAGGTGCTTGCCCATCTATTGTTGACGCGGATCCGCAGTCATCTGCTGAAGCATCAGAGACCTCAGCAGTCTGTGTTCACGCCTGGTAAGTCAACAACGGACCGTATCCTAGCGCTTCGTGTCCTGGTTGAACGCCGACGTGAGTTTCGACAGGGGATGCTTGCAGCCTATGTTGATCTCAAGAAGGCGTTTGACTCAGTGGATCGTGAGTCACTCTGGGACTTTCTACGACTTCTCGGGATTCCTGCAAGGACTATTGGTTTGATGACTGGTCCTTACTTTGGGACTGAGAGTGCTGTGAAGTGTGGGGGAGGTGTATCCAGCTTCTGTCCTGTGAATACAGGAGTTAGGCAAGGGTGCGTTCTTGCCCCATCACTTTTCAACACGTGTATGGACTTGGTATTGGGCAAAGTTGTAGATCAAAGTGATTGTGAAGCATCCCTCGGCATCTCCAAGATCACTGATCTTGGTTTAGCCGATGATGCAGTAATCTTTGCTGAGTCGCCGGAGTTCCTGGTGATGGCTCTCGAGGCGCTGCACGAGGAGGCAAAGCCTTTGGAACTCGAAGTCTCCTGGCTCAAGACCAAGGTCCAGGTGTTTGGAGGCTTACTAGATGAAACAGTACAGTCTAGTCTGTTCATACGTGTGGTGAGGACATTGAGATCTTGGAAAGTTTTACATACCTTGGTACTGCAGTCCATAATGACGGCGGGTCACGTCAAGAAATCTTAAGCCCGGTTCCCACCATTCCGCTTGTACGGCCGCCATACAACAACAATGACGTCACCATCATCACCGCTTAAGTGGTATTTGTGGTAACTGGGCACAGTTGGCAACTCCGCTCGAGCGGACACAGCCGAGCGGGAGAGATGACTTGAATTTAACTATGTACGGCGGCCGTACAGCGGTACGGCGGTGCGGTAGACTTTGTTGTGACGTCATTGTCACGTCTTTATTGTTGTACGGCGGCCGTACAAGCGGGATGTTGGGAACCGAGCTTTACGGCGGATTGGCATAGCCCACGGTGTTATGGACTCGCTCAACAGGAGAATTTGGCGTTGTCGGTGCCTGTGCAGGAGGACAAAGATCCGGCTCTTAAAGTTGCTTGTGATCCCTGTCTTACTCTATAATGGGCCCCAGACATAACTACGTCACGGTTTGTTTACATCGGTGCATTGTGGGGATAAGGCGGGGTCGCCGCGGGTGGACCTACGAAGGGAAAACTACGGCGATGGAAGAATTTCGAGTTATTTTGCGCGAAATTGATATTCCAGGTGCTACATTACTGTGCTCTGTTCTCGCTGACAGCACTATAGAGAAGACTTAAGGTAATAGCTGATGTGCAGAGGCTTCTAAACCAAGAAAACGTTGTCATAACAGAGCCTCGTCAAAAGGTAAGCAACTGGTAGGTACGTAATGTGTCCCTACCACTTGCTTACTTCTTAATGAGACTGCTGTGACTGTTTTCCTGGTTTAGAAGCCTTTGCACATCAACCATCACCTCAGGTCTTCTCAATGTTGTCAGCGAGCACGGAAATATAGCACCTGGAATATCAATTTCGCCCAAAACAACTCGAATTTTTTTCATCGTCGTAGTCTTCTCTTTGTAGGCTCTACATATTCATGGTTATTGTTAAGCTCCGCGGACGCCGCCGCTCCGCTACTCCCGAAGGGGGGAAAGGAAGGAAATTGCGTGTGCGGAGGCTCAACGGGGGTTGTTGATATACGTAGCTCCTGTTGTAGCGTCCCCCCAACCCGCTATGGTTCTATCCAATCGGTCGCTGGTCGTGGCATGACAAATAACCCCGGCACCTCTACCTGAAGGTGCTGGGTTGGGCTTTATCTCCTTGTACCGGCAGGTACGACGGGGCAGTGCCCGTAGCTTCGGAGATACGGGGAGCTTACCTCCCCAGGCTTATAACGCCCCGGGCTTTACCCGGGGGGCGACCCTCCCTGTTCCCCCCCGAGGCCCCTAGCTTGCATAGTTGCCCCGGGGTCAATCCATTATCGCCCGCCCCTGTCATGCACTGTCAATCATATAGATACATCACCATCTGCTGCGTCGCCTTCAGGAAGACCTGTATGTGATGCTCAAGAGGTCCTAAGATCCTGTTGCAGGTGCCTCGTAATGCCCCGGGGTTCCGGGGGGGAACCCAGGGAAAACCTCCTGAAGGAGGTATTTAGTAGTGCGTTGTAGTGCGTAGAGTTGCACCTCCGGCCCACGCCCGCCCCTAGTGCCTGCCCCCAGCGCCCAGTGACTCCCCAAGGCCTGAAGAGAGGCCCACAGGGGTAGGTAGTGTGGAGGGACGTCATGGTCTCGTAGAGTAGCACTTCCCTACCCCTGGGGCAAAGTGAGGGCGCCCCTTGGTTGCCCCACGGCGGATCCGGGAAGCCCATGCGGCCCCAGGGGAATCACCACCGGGCGGGCAGTGTTGCAGGGACATACTTGGTCTCGTAGAGTTGCACTTCCGCCCCTGGGGTTAAGCGGGGTATTCCTTAGTCGTCCGTCGAAGCTCGTCATCCCTGAGGCAAAGGGAAGAGCCACTTCGTAGGACTGATAAGGAAGATTGTTGTAAGCACAAATCAATTGCCTCTCTCTCTATCTACCCCCGTCATCAGTACTCGCACTCTTCCTCCTTCTCTTCATTTCCTTCTCTTTTCCCATTTATTTCTTCTCCCTTCTATCCCCATTCTCACCAACGTTCTCGCGCTCACATTACCCCCATCCGAAGAAACGGCCGCCTAGTCCGTGCTGGGGCCTGTGTTTGCCGTCAAGGCCTGCAATTAAAGCGAAGGGTTAGAAGAGTCTGAGTTCTGTGTAGGAACTTGTGATGAGGCGACCACTGGGGAAGCATTTAGAAATGTCGGACAACGAGTGAAGAGTCCATTCATTATCAGGGAAGTGTGAAGGTGCAGGTTTCGGATGTTTTCGGGCGCAGGAGAGATCGCAACCACCATGCGCATCCCATGATGTGTCGTTAAGTAGTTGGCCAAAAGGCTTCGGTGAAGCTCAAAGTTGTGATGCAATCGTGGGTCGTTGCCGGGAAATACTAAATTGGGGCGTCCCTTGTGATCCATGTGTGGTGGGAACCCTGTGGAGGGAGAATTAGCCTAAACTTCTACATATAGTATATACATACACACATACATATATATCTATATATATATATATATCTATATATATTACATATATACACATATATACATACATACATACATATACACACATCCATACACTACACACATATATACATAGTATTCGTGGGAACCTGTGGGAGACAATTATTTATTAAACGCGGTCCTCGCCATCACTGACATCTTAATAGAACCAATTTACACCAGTACACTCGAAACACAATATGGTATGACATGATAATGACATGACGATGATATGACGACATGACATGACCAAGATATGACATGACATGTCATGACTGACTGACATACAGGGCACAGTTGCGACGGAGGGTCCCCCGATACAATGTTCCATGCCCGTGAATCGATGCCGTTTATACCCCGTACGGGTCCTACAGGGCCTGAACTTTGGCGGAGTCAGGGCGAATCCCCCCGGGACTGAATGTGGCAGGGCATCTTGATCCCTGTCCTCTTCTCGCCCGAGAACCGTGGGGGGATTACTGGTGGGTAGCCACTCCTCGCCCCCGAGAGGGAGGATGTGGTGGGAATACGCTTCGTCAGCCCCACGGCATCAACCCTACCTACCTATCACCACCAAGCTCGGGGAGGACCTTAACCATACCTCAGGTCTCTTGACCGACATGACCAATTCCCCGCTGTTCCGGGCGCGGAAGTTTTGTCAAGAGCGGCGTGCTGCGGCTCCACCCCGCCGTGGGTACTTTTTAAACCCCGCACGGGTCTAACAGGGCTGACTCTTGCCAGGAGTCGGGAGCATCCCCCGGTAAAATAAGGATGGGAACGGGTGAGTCGTCGTGGGCCAGGTACTACTTATCCCGCCGCCCCCGGCCGGTGCTGTACTAGGCACTCGTCACCTTGAGCCGAGTTAGTTTGTCCTTCCTCGTACGACGAGATCGTTGGCCGGTACTTATTTTCCCGGCCACCGGGCAGCATAAAGACCAGGGAGCCGAGTTATTATTTCTTCCTCTCTCTTACGACCGACCTTTATCCTCCCCCCCCTAAGTGTGTAGTCCTTTCACGCTCAGGCACTTCATAAGGAACTTCCCCGCAGCCCTAAGCTTTACCTACGCTACCACCCACCGAGCACACGGTAGCCCGCCGGCCGCCTGCAGTCAGCTCGCCGGTGCTAAACCATATGTTTTTCGCCGTGTTCGTCAGTCACTTCACACATTCAACTATATATGGTGGGGGGGCCTAATACTCGTCCTTATCTACAGCTAAGCCACGCCGCGACTATATCGGATCCTACTCAGTGCGCCAATAGTTCAAGCTCCGCTGACGGCCGCCGCTCCGCTAACTCCCGAAGGGGGGAAAGGAAGGAAATTGCGTGTTGCGGAGGCTCAATCGGGGGTTGTTGATATACGTAGCTCCTGTTGTAGCGTCCCCCCCACCCCGCTATGGGTTCTATCCAATCGGTCGCTGGTCGTGGCAATGACAATAACCCCGGCACCTCTACCTGAAGGTGCTGGGTTGGGCTTTATCTCCTTGTACCGGCAGGTACGACGGGGCAGTGCCCGTAGCTTCGGAGATACGGGGAGCTTACCTCCCCAGGCTTATAACCCCCCGGGCTTTACCCGGGGGGCGACCCTCCCTGTTCCCCCCCGAGGCCCCTAGCTTGCAAAATTTTTGCCCCGGGGTCAATCCATTATCCCCCCCCTGTCATGCACTGTCAATCATATAGATTACATCACCATCTGCTGTCGCCTTCGGAAGACCTGTAGTGATGCTCAAGAGGTCCTAAGATCCTGTTGCAGGTGCCTCGTAATGCCCCGGGGTTCCGGGGGGGAACCCAGGGAAAACTCCTGAAGGAGGTATTTAGTAGTGCGTTGTAGTCCGCGTAGAGTTGCACCTCCGGCCCCACGCCCCCCCCCTAGTGCCTGCCCCCAGCGCCCAGTGACTCCCCAAGGCCCTGAAAGAGGCCACGGGTAGGTAGTGTGGAGGGACGTCATGGTCTCGTAGAGTAACCTTCCTACCCCCTGGGGCAAAGTGAGGGGCCCCCTTGGTTGCCCCCCGGCGGTCCGGGAAGCCATGCGGCCCCAGGGGAATCACCACCGGGGCGGGCAGTGTTTGCAGGGACATCTTGGTCTCGTAAGAGTTGCACTTCCCGCCCCTGGGGTTAAGCGGGGTATTCCTTAGTCGTCCCGTCGAAGCTCGTCATCCCTGAGGGAAAGGGAAGAGCCACAGGGGCAACGCCGAGCGCCGCTATTGCCCTGCCGTGCCCCTTCTCTTCAGGAGCCCAGGAGGAACACAGGGGCAAAGCCACCAGGGCAGGTGCCTGGCAGGAAAACGTCGGGACTTCGTAGAGATGATTTAGCACCTGCCCCAGGGGACAAGCGGCGTGGCGGGCGTCGGGCGTCTGGTAATGAAGGAACCGCGGCGTTGTTGGCACGTACTTGAGCGCGTGGTATCTGGAAGGAAAAACCACCTAACTCGCTCACCGCCTAAGACACTAGTCTCGTAAGATATCACCGCGACGCAATAAAGACGTGTGGCCCCAAACCGCAGGATATATAGAATCTGTCCCCTCTCCCCTGCCCTTCAGGGTGTCCGGCGTTGTGGTGGGTAAATGTCAAAGGTTATTTCAGTGCTGACATAAGTGTGAAGTGATGGCGTGAATTGAGGGATGAATATTCAGCACTCTTTCCTCCTTCTCCTCGCCTCCTCACCTTCTCACTCTCTCACACTCTCCCTCACCTTCTCTCACTCTCTCTCTCACTTTCTCCTCTCTCTCTCTCCTTCTCCTCCCCTCATCTTCTCGTTCGCCGGGGGACGGGGGGGGACCCTTAGCTGTGGTCAAAAAATTTGGGGCAGGTGGGCGCCGGCCACCCCTTTCGTGGGACTGATAAGGAAGATTGTTGTAAGCACAACATCAATTGCCTCTCTCTCTATCTACCCCCGTCATCAGTACTCTGCCTCTTCCTTCCTTCTCTTCCATTCCTTCTCTTTCCCCATTTATTCTTCCTTCCCTTCTATTCCCCATTCTCCACGTTCTCAGCCCTCACAGTTATGATAGTATTAAAATACCTTATTAATTGAGTTCCTTTTGTTGTCTTTCCTCATAATAAGTAGTGCTACATCATGGTTTAAGTGTTACTTGACGAGCCAATGAATACTCTTGAGTCTATACCAACATCACCAACCTTTGCTTTGATTTATCTTATTACTCCATCCATAAACAAGTTGCATAACCACGGT
>JACEEZ010002500.1:0-15332 GCA_016584305.1 Chionoecetes opilio | reverse complement strand
ACTTACAACACATGTAGGGACCGTAATCTTTCACTATGGTGACTATTTTTGAAGGACATTAAGAATCTAGGAGTGTTCCTTGATCTGATAGGAGGGTGAGGGGAGGATGGAAAGTTTTGAACCTCTTAGTTATCGATGATCGCGAAATAAGTGTCCCACGAATGTTGACTCATAACCGGAATGTCGGGGGGGGGGTGAAAGGAAGGAAGGAAGGAAGATAGAAGTGAGAATGAGGGAAATAAGCTAAATTACACGAGAAAACTAAAAAATTGAATTGCTTACGGGACATAACCCGGGAATTGTATGATAATAATTCCCATCCTATCTCTTCCGAATAACGGGCATTACACATGAATATGTACAACCTACAAAGAGAAGACTAACTACGACGATGAAAAAATTTCAAGTTGTTTTGGGCGAAATTGATATTCCAGGTGCTATATTTCCGTGCTCGCTGACAACATAGAGAAGACCTGAGGTGATGGTTGATGTGCAAAGGCTTCTAAACCAGGAAAACAGTCACAGCAGTCTCATTAAGAAGTAAGCAAGTGGTAGGGACACATTACGTACCTACCAGTTGCTTACCTTTTGACGAGGCTCTGTTATGACTCTGTTTTCTTGGTTTAAAAGCCTCTGCACATCAGCCATTACCTCAGGTCTTCTCTATAGTGTTGTCAGCGAGAACAGAGCACTGTAATATAGCACCTGGAATATCAATTTCGCGCAAAATAACTCGAATTTTCCATCGCCGTAGTTTTCCCTTCGTAGGTCCACCCGCGGCGACCCCGCCTTATCCCCACAATGCACCGATGCAAACAAATCGTGACGTAGTTATGTCTGGGGCCCATTAAATACAGTATCCTTTGCATGTCGTGCGCATGTAATGAATGTTGAATTGGATGAGAATTAAAGGAAAAGAGAAACATTTACGGGAGGAGTTTTGATAAGATTTTCTCATGCGCGCGATCTGATTGGCCAGGCTCTTGAAACCACCACTCACACCCACGACTGTAAAACTTACAGGAAAAGAGTAAAATATCGCTGCCGGAGTGTATCTGCTCAGTTTTTCTATGCACGCAAAAGAGTAAAAAATAAGTGGGCGGAGCTTAAATAAGTAAAATTTTACTTCCAAGGCATGGACAAAATACGCCTAATATAGAAGCGTATTTTGTGACTACATTAGGCGTATTTTGTGACTACATTCCCAAAGCAGAATTATACTTATTTAAGCTCCGCCCACTTATTTTCTACTCTTTTGAGTGCACTGAAAACGGACATGGTACACTCTCTGGAGTGAATTATACTTTTCTTGGGAAAAAAATATACCTTTTGGGTGTGGGTGGTCTTTTCAAGAGCCTGGCGAATCAGAGGGCGCGCATGCATCCTGTCTTTTCATACATCGCCCCGTATATGTTTATGTTTTCCATTAATTCTCATCTCATTCAGTATTCATAGCATAAAAGATCATATGCAAATAATACTGCTTTCAATTAGGCGTAGTTATGATACTTTGATGGCATGTATACAGCTACATATGGAAGTAGGAGCTCATGAATAATTAAATCATGCAGCGACATCTGAAATCTTATTCGTATCCTCGGCATGGATACAAATGTAATATATTTGGTATATATGTCATATCACACAAAAGAGAGTCTTGTAGAAGCCTATCGCAGGCCACGAATACGAACATTTTCTCACTGGTTCAGCTCTGCCACAGCGATCAGCTCTGCCACAGCGATCAGCTCTGCCACAGAAAAACAATGCTAGGCCATTCTAAGAGCTCAAACAATTAGATATTGATGTGTAATACAGACAATCACGCTACTACTCTTTGCTGTGTCTTCAATAATGTCAACTTTAACGATGTTCCTTGAGCCTCGGTAAGAGGTAATGAAGTGTACGACACTTTTACTCCCGGCAACATCTACCGTAGATAACAGTGAAGTCGCCACTTGCAGTGAAGTCGCCAGGCGCCAAATATTAAGAATTATAGCATCACTACTGATTTTTATGTGTCACTGAAGATGATACACAGTAGTTTATGTCATGACTGTATAATCTACCCTGTTTCAGCGTTGTTTTATGCTTTGTAGCTGCAAATATAACTTGCGCATTTTGCTTCTCACGTTTTTCTTCGCACGACGACAGACAGCAGCTGATCACCTTTCGGGCGGCAGGACACAGACTTGCCAGATCTTTCAAACTTGAATAGAATTTGTTTTCACGTTGGCAGAGGAATTTTTATATATCAAAGCATCTTCCGCAGCTAATATATATAGAGACTTGTTTTACTTTACCTCTAATTTCCCTGAATTCCCCAGAGAACTCAACTGTTGAGTTAAAATACTAGCTGGCGACTTTACTAGGGTTGTGCGGTATCAACAAAATACCGGTATTGCCGATACCAGTTTTCGGGAATAATACCGGTACGTCCTCACACCGGTATCAGTTACGGTACCGGTATACCGATACCGGTGTCCAAATACCGGTATTACCGGTATCGGTATTTGATTTTTTCTTGTCTATTTTTACTTGTCCATTCTTAGACAATTATTAATCCCTACAGCATAGACCCCCCCTAAAATAAAGTTTCCTGTGGCGTCAGCCATTTCTTTTTTTTACAATTCTTAACCCCTACCGTACAGCATAGACCCCCATAAAATAAAGTTTCCTGTGGCGTCAGCCATTTCTTTTTTTTACAATTCTTAACCCCTACCATACAGCATAGACCCCCCTAAAATAAAATTTCCTGTGGCGTTGGCCTTTTTTTTTTTTTTACAATTCTTAACCCCTACCGTAGAGCATAGATCCCCCTAAAATAAAGTTTCCTGTGGCGCTGGCCATTTTTTTTTTTTACAATTCTTAACCCCTACCCGTACAGCATAGACCCCCCTAAAACAAAGTTTCCTGTGGCGTTGGCCATTTCTTTTTTTACAATTCTTAACCCTTACCGTACAGCATAGACCCCCCTAAAATAAAGTTTCCTGTGGTGTTGGCCATTTCTTTTTTTACAATTCTTAACCCCTACCGTACAGCATAGACTCCCCTAAAATAAAGTTTTCTGTGGCGTCGGCCATTACTTTTTTTGCATCAGTAATTAGTACGATTAATGTAACCTCTAAATAAGGTAAATAACAATAATTTGATTCAAATTTACTTTTAACATTTATTTTTGGACAAAGAGTTCTTGAGATTCCTGGGAAAGACATAGTTTAGATAGATATTTAGCCAGAGCTGGGCAGCATTTGCATACATTTGTATTTAAATACATTTGTGCATTAAGAAATGTATTTATAAATACATTACTTTTCATGTATTTAAATACAGTAATTAAATACTTTAATGAGTATTTAAATACATTGTATTTAAATACATATAATATAAAAATGTAAATATTTTTTATTTTTTAATTTCTTATTTGGCCATAAACCCGCCCAACTATCAAGCAACCCTGATGTTACAGTGAACCAGTGTTTCCACTTTCAAGAAATTTCCTTATTTTAAGGAAATTTAGGCCTGAGAAGGAAATTTCTAAGGAAACGCAAAATCTAAGGAAACCCTAAGGAAAGTTTTTTTTCAGACATTTCTAGAGATATGTAGATTAAGTTAAATAGCCAGGTGAGCTGATGATACACATTTTATTTGCCTTTGACAAAATGACCAAAGAACAAATTCTCGGTGCTAATTTTTTATCATATTCATATCTATAGCATCTACCGCAGCAAGGATATTGGGTAATGGGGAGGAGGGAGGTGGAGCAAAGGTGTTGGGTGGCGATGGGCTGGCGGGAGTCGCGGGACAGGGGGGGGTAGAGCTCTAACTGTAATGCCCATTATTCGGGAGAGATAGTAGGAAAATTATTATTATAAAATTCCCGAGCTATGTCTTGTCAGTAGTTAATTTTTTCTCTTTGTCTCACGGGTGACTCATCGCCCTGCTATCATTTCCGCCATATTTTCTCATCATTTTGTACTTCCTACGCGCCATTTTGTTTTTTCTTCTTTCTTTTTCCGCCATTTTCTTCCTTCCTTCTTTCCCTCCCTCTCTCCCCGACATCCCGTATGCGAGGCAAGTTTCCGTGGAATAATTATTCTGCGATCAGTGATAACTAATGATGTCAGATCTTTTTATCTTTTGCCAGCTATCTGGTCAGACCAAGTAACTCTCCCAGATTCTTAATGTCTTTCAAAATAATCCCTATCGTTTTATCGGTTATGGTCATAAAATGGACGTGGTAGTAAAGATTTCACGCTAAAATGAAAACCTACCAAATTTCTAGGCTTCATATTTTTACCCTCTCACTCCAAAAATGTGTTCGGACATTTGACGGGCCCACAAATAATACCTTTCTCGGGTATTAGACTAAGCATATTAAATTCTTCAGTATCAAAGTAAACAGGTTTATATTATAAGCCACATGTTCTTATATACGCAAGTTTCATTATTTAAAGTTATTTCGGGATTAAAAGTTACTCACTTGAGGTCACGCCTCAATCTTTCAAACAATTCCCCTTTATGCCGCAGGCCATAATCCCATTTCGAGTCATTCGTCTCTCCGTCTCGTTGTAGGTAAGACCTTTGTACCTCACTCCTGTGTTCTTTCTTCCTTAGTATATTATATCTATATATTTCTATATAAATATATAGGTACAGTTCAGTGTCACTAATGCATAGATGTTCTGCCCATCCTTATAAGTGTTATTAACGAAAGATTCGACTCTCCGTCTCGTTGTAGGCCGTCCGTGTCTTCTTCAAAGCCACATAAGATAAGATAAGATTTTCATCCTATCTAGACACTTTGCAAGTACCAACTACAAGGTTATTGACTATACAAAGCGCCGCCACGTCAGCATGAACTAGGCGGACTCGAACCGCTGACCGAATGCACAGGGACGCTGCACATTGGTAACTCACGTCTCTACCAACCTTGCCACCCTGACGGGCTCAAAGCCACATGGTCTTAATGAAACACACACAACTTTTTCTCCTCACATTTTTCTCTACTAGATATCTATCTTCCATGTGTAATTTATAAATATTAAGAGGTATGTTACCTAAGTGTAGGGTAATTCCCTGAATAGAAATTCTAGTGAGGAGAGTTATGCTCATAAGAGCTTCCTTTCATCACCTAGGAAGAGTTCCTGTGTCAGGGTGTAAAGTTCCTTTTCTTACTTCCGAGTAGAGTTTTCTCGGTATAGTGTTAACCCTTATATGTTGGATATGATCTCAAGCAAGAGACTTACTATGTCACTATGAATAAATAGGATATCATTTGCAAATATAGTTCTTGTGTTATTATAAAAACCCAGGTGATTATTCTGTGTTAGGACAGTAATTCCCCACACTTCCAAAAGAGTCAGCCTTTACTCGGTATAATTCCACGTACCAACCACGACTACCAAGATCAATCTAATATTAATATTACTCAAACGTGCCCAGGGAGTAATCTAGTGAACTACTCGCCAGGGCTGGTGGGAGCAATTCCTTTAACCTAAACCTTATTATCCTTTCCCCTTAAGTACATCCCCCTTGTTCAGTACTCTCCGTAGTGAGAAGTGGTCAAACTATAATCATATAGTGAAGTCAGAAGACTAAGTTAAATCCTCCATTCAAGTTGTAATCTTTTATCAAAAACATCCCCAAATAATATCATTCAAGTAACGTTGACCAGTTATAAAACCCCCATACTAGTGACCCCCAAATTCTGTCAACACATAACCACAAGTTCAGTTTCTGTCCTGCTGTCTGATAAACACTGTTCGCGTGTCTGGGATTCTGTTCTCATCAGTCACTAGTACTTGGTGGTTCCTCCAGCCATTTCTATTTCTGTATTTAGCTCCAAAACTTTCATATTGTTGAAAGTGTGTGCAAACTTTTATGATAATAATGCAACTCGAACATTATGTCAGGGAGTGGATTCCATAGTGTGGTAGATGGTTTATAGAATTCTCAAAGGAATGCATACTTATATTGCAAATAGAAGAAAGAGTTTGGAAATTTAGATTTCATAATTGTTGTGCCTCTGGAGATTTTATTTAAATTTAAATAAGTGAAAACTTTCGAAACTTGATGATTAATTCATGGCATAGAAATTTGTGTGTATTTAAAATGGATTTACAAATGTATTTGAATACAATTATTAATGTATTTAGTATTTAAATACATTCGTAAAATGTATTTAGTATTTGGTATTTAAATACATTTCTCCCATGTATTTAGTATTTAAATACATTCAATGTATTTAGTGCCCGGCTCTGTATATAGCATAGCATAGACATAGAAATTTAGTTTACTGACCAAACCACGCATCGCGCTCTAGTGACCTCATGCATACCAGCATATTGATATGTGCGGCGACAATATAATAATAATAATGATGAAAATAATAAAAAATAAGAATATTTAAAAATAATTATAAAAAGAACTTATAATGATAAAAATATAGAAAATAATGTCAACAATAACAATTTATATAATATATATAATATATATATAATATATATATAAAATATATATATATATATATATATATATATATATATATATATATATATATATACACAGTGGTGGGCGCCGTTTAAACAAAGTTAACTTCGTTAACCGTAACCAAAAAATTAACTCGAGAACCGTAACATTTAATTCTTTAAAAATGTAAGGGAAGTTATCGGTAAACCGTTAACGTAATTTTTTTTTTTCTAGAAAAAAAAAAAAATAAGTTTTTGCTCAAAAACCACCAAAAAAACCTTGAAAAGTGCCAAAACTATAAATCAACCTTTATGGTTTTTTT
Source organism: Chionoecetes opilio (assembly GCA_016584305.1). Taxonomy (NCBI): domain Eukaryota; kingdom Metazoa; phylum Arthropoda; class Malacostraca; order Decapoda; family Majidae; genus Chionoecetes; species Chionoecetes opilio. The sequence continues at coordinate 8,542 of JACEEZ010002500.1, read as the reverse complement.
TAAGGGCTTTAGAACCCAAAACTATAGGTTTGTTTTGCTTTAAGTTAAAAAAAAAAAAAAAAAAGGCAGATTTTATATTTTTAAAATTTTTTAAAAACCCTAAAAAGGCTGTTTCATAGTTTTGGCCCTTTTTTTAGGTTTTAAAGGCTTTTAGACCCAGAAAAGGGGGAAAAAAAAAAAACAATAAAGAAACAACTTAGTAAAAACTAAAAAAAAATATTGATAAAGTGGCCGAAAAAAATAAAAAATAAAAAAAATGAAAAACACGATATTACATAATTTAATTTTGTCCCTCTTCTCCTCAAATACGAAATCGCAATAATAATAATAATATAATATGCACTGTTTTTTTTTAAAGGTATCCCCGGGGCCAATATAATTTTTTTGAATCATTAATAAACATGCTTTTTATGGATACTAGCCGAAAAGCCGCCCCCGGGGGGGGACTTTTTGGCTAGTTTCCTGCGAGGGTATTGATGGGCCCTTGGGCCCACCACCTGTGTTTGGTGGGCCGAAGGCCCCCCAAACACGACTCTCCAGCCCCTTTTCAACTTTCCTAAATCAGGATGTAGAAATTATGTTTTAAACGCCAACCCATTAAAATCCCCTCCAACCCTTTAACTCCCCCCCTTTACCCCATCACCCCCACCCATTCACTCACCCAAACCCCTCACCACACCCCCATTCACTCACCCATTACCCCACCCCCCACTATTCCCACCCATCACCCATCACCCCCCCCCATTCACTCACCCATCACCCCACCCATTCACTCACCCATTCCCCCCATCACCCCCCATCTATTCCCCCCCATACCCATACCCCCCACCCATTCCTCACCCTCCCCCCCCACCCATTCCTCACCCATTCCCCCTCACCCTCAAAAGGCTTCCTCAATTGGGAAAAACTGAAATCGGAAATGCCTGGTCGTGGCAGTTTTAAACTCAAAGGTTGGTCTCTTGTTTTTTTCCCGGACTAATATTTTTCATAAATAATTTTCGCAAAAAATATTGATGCCCCGCATCTGAATACTAAAAAAAAAAATTTTTCTGTTTTTTAGAAAGTGTATGCATGACATGCATTACGATTGAACGTTCAAGATGCAATTTAAATGAAAATTACTCCCCCGGGTAGCAAAGCTTAATATTTTTTTACATGATATTTTTGGGGAAAAAATTTGGGCGTGTTCACACTGTTTTCTAAGACAGTACTCGCGTCTGGCAAACGTTTTCAAAATACAATAACAATGCCTTGGAAAAGAAGAAAAAAAGAAGGGCCGAAATGGGCTTGTTGCTGCGAAAATGTGGTTATAAGGCCCCACCCAAACTACTCACGGTTTGTTTACTGGGTGCATTGGGGGGATAAGGCGGGGGGGCGCCGGGTGGACCTACGAAGGGAAAAACCACGGCGAGGGAAAAAGAATTTCATTATTTTGCGCGAAATTGATATCCAGGTGCTATATTACGTGCTCTCTTCTCGCTGCAAACTATAGAAAAGACCTGAGGTAATGGCGATGGCAGAGGTTCAACCAAAAAACAAGTCATAACAGAGCCTCTCAAAAGGGGTAAGCAACTGGAGGTACGTAACTGCCCCCTACCACTTGCTTACTTTTTTAATGAGACTCTGCTGGACTTTTTCCTGGTTTAAAAGCCTCGCACATCAACCATCACCTCGGGTCTTCTCTTGTTGTCAGCGAGCACGGAAAATAGCACCTAATATCAATTTCCCCAAAACAACTCCAATTTTTTTCATCGTCGTAGTTTCTCTTTGTGGGTTGTTACATATTCAGGGTTATGATAATATTAAAATACGTTATTAATTGAGTTCCTTTTTGTTTTCTTTCCTCATAATAATAGGGATTATTTAGTGTTTGCCCATACTCCCCCCCTCCCACAAAACAGCTTGGGGGGCCTGGGGGGTGCGGGGTTTTTTTCTGGGGTACAAAAAATGGTCGCAACCCCTAGTTTTTCGAGTTAGGGGTGTTTAAAAATTGCCCAACTAGGGAAAATTCATTGGATTTCTTCTGAGTCCAAAACGGTGAACCTGCGATCCCCACAGAATGATGCCCCAATGTCGAGAACCCCCCCAAACCCCCCGCTAGGGGGGTTAGGTAGATTTGGTTAGGTTTGGTTAGGTTAGGTTTGATTGGGGTTGGTTTTTGGTTTTTTATATTTTGGTTAGGTTTTGCTTAGGTTAAATTTTGGGTTTGGTTTTGTTAGGTTGTTTATTTTTTTGGGTTTGGCAAAAATTTTCTAGATATAAGGGAATTTCCTTTTGATCTAGGGAATTTTGGTAAAATTTAGTGTTTGCCCATACTCTCCCCCTTCCCCCCAAAAAAGTTTGGGGACTTGGGAATGCGGGGGGGTTTTCGGGTGGGGAACAAAATTTGCGTTTGGAAACAATAATTTAAATTTTTATAGGGGGTAAAATTCCCCGGGATTATTTCTAGTGCACGTTTGGGCCCCTACTTCCCCTCTCCCCCAAAAAAAGCTTGGGGCCTGCTAGGGGAAAACGGGGGGGCTGGGGAATGCGGGGTTTTTGGCTGGGGGGACAAAATATGGTCGCAAACCCCAAAAGTTTTGGTTAGGGGTGTTTTAAAAATTGCCTAGATCTAGGGAAATTCATTGGATTTTTTTCTGAGTCCAAACTGTGAACCAACGATCCTCACAGAATATACCGAAGTGTCGAAACCCCCCCAACCCCCGTGAAGGTTTGGTTAGTTTGGTTAGGTTTTAGGCAGGTTAGATTTGGTTAGGTTGGGTTTTTATTAGATTGGTTAGGTTTGCTTGGTTTATTTGGTTAGGTTTAGGTTAAATTTTGGTTTGGGGAAATTCTCTAGAATAGGAATTACCCTAGATCCCGGGAAAAATTTTACCACCCATAAAAACTCTTAAATTTTTGTTTCCGACCATAATTTTTCCCCACCCCCAAAACCCCACTTAAATTTAAACCCCAATATAAAATTATAGTTTTGCCCATACTTTCCCTCTTTTCCCCCAAATTTCCCCAAACAAGGTTTTTGGGGGAACCTGTGGGAATGCGGGGTTTTTTGGGGGGGGCAAATTAGCGTCGGAAACACATTTTTTAAAAGTTTTTGTATGGGGGGTAAAATTCCCTAGACAGGGTAATTACCTATATCTAGAGAAATTTGCCTAACCAAAATTAACCTAAACCCAAACCCAAAAATACCTAAATTAACCTAACCAAATTAACCAACCAAATCTAACCCAAAACCAAACTAACCCAAACCCAACCTAAACCCCAAAGTAACCAACCAAAAATAACCTAACCAATATAACCTACCTTAACCTAACCAAATATAACCTACCTTAACCTAACCAAATAACTAACCCCTAGCTGGTTTTGGGGGTGTTTTTCCCACACTTCGGGGATCATTTTTGTGAGGATCCCTAGGTTACACGTCTCTGGCTCAAGAAATCCAAAGAATTTTTTCCCCCGTTAGACAATTTTTCAACACCCCCAACTCAAAAACTATGTGGTTGCGACGCATATTTTTTCCTCAGCCAAAAAACCCGCATTCCCCCCGGTCCCCAAGCTTGTTTTTTTGGGGGGAGGGGGGTATGGGCAAACCTAGAATAATACCCCCTTATTATGAAAAAGAAAACAAAAAAACTCAATTTTTAAGGTATTTTAATACTATATAACCATGAATATGTACACCTACAAAGAGAAGACTACGCGATGAAAAAATTTCGAGTGTTTTTGGGCGAATTGATATTCCAAGTGCTATATTTCCTTTTCGCTGCAACAAAGAAGAAACCCGGGGGGATGGGTTTATGGAGAGGCTTTTAAACCAGGAAAACGTCACACAAAAGTCTCATTAAGAAGTAAACAATAGTAGGGGGACATTACGTCCTACCCGCTGCTTACCTTTTGACAGGCTCGGGTTATGACTCTGTTTTCTTTGGTTTTGAAGCCTCTGCCATAGCCCTTACCTCAGGTCTTCTCTATAGTGTTGTCAGCAGAAGAGAGGGACAGAAATGCCCTGGAATTCAATTTCGCGCAAAAAAACTCGAAAATTCTTCCCTCGCCGTAGTTTTCCCCCTTTGTAGGTCCACCCGGGCGGACCCCGTTATCCCCACAATGCACCGAGTAAAAAACCGTGACGTAGTTATTCTGGGGGGGGGCCCCTTGTGGAGGCGACACGCCGCGGCGGGGGGGTGGCGGGGAGATTGTGGCGGGGAATTGAATAAAACATTGCTACTTCACGCGTGAAATCATTGCACTTCCGGCTTTTTATCTGATTGATACACAATAATAAAAGGAACATATGACTGCCTAGGGATAGATAACTTTTAAACATACGTTTTTGACTGTATAATATCATAGAGTAACATTTTCCTGCCTCCTCAACATAACCTACTTGGGGTTTTTTGGTTAAATACATTTTTACAGAATCAGGCTTTTTATACAATTAAAATAAGAAGAAAATCGTTTTTAAAAAATACTTTGTGTTTTAAGGCATGGAATAAGCCCCTATTTTTTTTTCAATTGACCAAATTTTCACCAAATGGATTAAAACTGCCAGCGACCACTGGCTTTCGGGTTTTCAGTTCTTCTAATTCTACAACCCACTTTTTTTTCAAATTTTCGCTAATGGTGCTAAAAAAAAAAAAAAAAAAAAAAATGATCGGTCATCTCATAAGTGGGCTTAAAACCTTCCCCCGCCCCCAACCTGGTTCCAAAAAAGTGGTTAATATGGGGTTCTGCCCCGCGGGGGCGGAACCTATACCACACCACAACACATACACACACACTTTTGTTTATTAATATAAAATTAAAACATATCATCAAAATAAAATCTTAAACAAAATTAAAAATTGAAACTATTATAAAACATGTTTGGCAACAAACCGGTCTTACAAACGAAATTAATTTGGTAGCAAATACTAGAATATCAAATGAATGTACGCAAATGTTTAATATATTATAATAATGAAACTTGACTTAGTTATTTTCTTTAAATTTTAACCAGTAATGGCATCGCTATAATAACAGATACTCACGTTGTCACCGTAATAGCTCTTCAGAGTGAAGTGAGTCCTCATTCTACTGGCACTTCCTTTTATATATAGCGGTGCGGTGCGTGCTATGGTGCAAGATCTTATTTGTTTATTAAAGAAACTTTATATGATCTATTGATAGAAAATAATTGCTTAAATATCGAATACATAAAATATCATTTTGAACTCACAATTCGAAATTTATTTGAAAAGTTATTTATAATAATAAGTGGCGTTATATCGGGGTTGAAAGAATGACGCGTACAAATATTAATAAGACTCTACATCTGTGTTGAAAATCTGAAAATAATAGAAACTTTTAAACGTTTACCAGTTTTTATGAAATTTTTGGGTTAGGGTAGCGGACTTGAGTTAACGGAAGTTAAATGTAACGGAAGTTAATTAGTCCGATAATTATTATTTTTTTTTTATTATTATTATTATATCACTTTATAATCATTATTAGTAGTGGTATCAATGATAATTCCCCCTCCCTCCTCTCTCTCTCTCTCTCTCTCCTCCTTCTCTCTCTCTCTCTCTCTCTCTCTCTCTTCCCTCTCTCTCTCTCTCCCCTGTATATATATATAAAAATATATATATATATATATATTATATATATATATATATATAATAAAATATAATATATATATATATATTATATAATATATATTTTATATATATATTTTTATACATATAAATTATTATATTTTATATTATATAATATATTGGGTTTTTTTCCATTTTTTAAATTTTCTTATTGATAATTATTACAATTGCTATCATTGTTATCATCATACACGTGTCTCCGTTCTTAGCCCTTTGAAATAATAACAAAAATAATAATAAAAAATAAATTATACTGATTATTGTTTAGGGGTGAGAACGTTTGGTGAATGGGAAAGAAGGGAAGGAAGAATAAATGGGGAAAGAGAAGGAGGAAGAGAAGGGAGGAAGAGGCAGAGTATTGGATTATGGTGGTGATGGAGGGGAGAGGCCCTTTATGTTGTGCTTACAACACTCTTCCCTTAATCAGCCCCATGAAGGGTTTTGGCGGCGCCCACCTACAACTTTGCTTGGACCACAGCTAAGGGTCCCTCCCGTCCCCCGGCGAAAGAGAAGATGAGGGGAGAAGAAAAGGAGAGAGAAAGTGGGGAGAGAGAGTGAGAGAAGGTGAGGGAGAGTGTGAGAGAGTGAGAAGGTGAGGAGGCGAGGAGAAGGAGGAAGAGTGCTGAATCTTCATCCTCAATTCACGCCATCACTTCACACTTATGTCAGCACTGAAATAACCTTGACATGTACCCACCAACGCCGGGTCTCCCCTGAAGAAAGGAGAGGGGAAGAGGAGATTCTATATATCCTCGGGTGTGGCCACACGTCTTATTGCGTCGCGGTGATATCTTACGAGACTAGTGTCTTAGTGCAAGGAGCGCCCTTCATTACCAGACGCCCGACGCCCGCCACGCCGCTTGTCCCCTGGGGCAGGTGCTACTCATCTCTACGAAGTCCCGACGTCCTGCCAGGCACCTGCCCTGGTGGCCTTGCCCTTGTGCCTTCTCCTGGGCTCCTGAGATGAAGGGGCCACGGCAGGGCAAATAGCGGCGCTCGGCGTTGCCCCGGTGGCCCTCCTCCTGGGCCCCAGGGACCACGAGGCTTCGACGGGACGACTAAGGAATACCCCGCATAACCCCAGGGGCGGGAAGTGCAACTCTACGAGACCAAGACGTCCCTGCAAAAACTGCCCGCCCCGGTGGTGATTCCCCTGGGGCCGCATGGCTTCCCGGAACCGCCGTGGGGCAACCAAGGGGCGCCCTCACTTTGCCCCAGGGGTAGGGAAGTGCTACACTACGAGACCATGACGTCCCTCCACACTACCTACCCCTGTGGCCTCTCTTCAGGGCCCTTGGGGAACCACTGGGCGCTGGGGCCAGGCACTAGCGGCGGGCTCAGGGTGGAGGTGCAACTCTACGCGACTACAACGCCCTACTAGATACCTCCTTCAGGAGGTTTTCCCTGGGTTTCCCCCCCGGAACCCCGGGGCATTACGAGGCACCTGCAACAGGATCTTAGGACCTCTTGAGCACCACATACAGGTCTTCCTGAAGGCGACGCAGCAGATGGTGATGTATCTAATGATTGACAGTGCATGACAGGGGCGGGCAATAATGGATGACCCCGGGGCAACTATGCAGCTAGGGGCCTCGGGGGGAACGGGGAGGGTCGCCCCCCGGGTAAAGCCCGGGGCGTTATAAGCCTGGGGAGGTAAGCTCCCCGTATCTCCGAAGCTACGGGCACTGCCCCGTTGTACCTTCCGGTACAAGGAGATAAAGCCCAACCCAGCACCTTCAGGTAGAGGTGCCGGGGTTATTTGTCATGCCACGACCAGCGACCGATTGGAAGAACCATAACGGGTTGGGGGGACGCTACAACAGGAGCTACGTATATCAACCCCCCCCCCCCCGTTGAGCCTCCGCGCACGCAATTTCCTTCCTTCCCCCCTTCGGGAGTAGCGGAGCGGCGGCCGTCCGGAGCTTAACAATTATAATAATAAAAACAACAATAGTATAATAATAATAATAATAATAATAATAATGATAATGTCAATGGTATTAATGATAATAATAAGTTATAATAATAATAATAATAACTTAGATAAAATAATAATAACAATAATAGTGATACTAACAATAATATTGATAACAATGATAATAATAATCAAAATGATAATAATAATAAATATCAGTATCTTTATTATTATCATTATGATCATTATCAATATTATTATTATAATCATTATTTTCATTATTATTATCATTTTGATTATTATTATCATTATTGTTATCAATATTATTGTTATTATTATTTTATCTAAGTTATTATTATTATTATTATTAGAGCTTTTATCATTAATACCATTGACATTATCATTATTATTATTATTATTATTATTATTTCAAAGGCGTAGACGGAGACACGTGTAACGCGAATTTTCTTCAAAATAGATGGTAAAGAAAGATACGAGGAGTCAGTCATGTCTGAGGTGAAAATACTGCGACACACACACACACACACACACACACACACACACACACACACACACACACACACACACACACATACCTTTGAAATAATTATATTGTAGTGGCCCCAGGGTTGGGGACGCACACCTGGCTAATTACCCCTAAATGGTCAAGCCAACACCTGTAGCCGGCAGATAAACGGCAAATATGTGCTTGACCTCTTTTTGGAGTATAAAGTTTTTTTAATGTTGATTATTGATGGTAAGGGCATATATATTCAGAAACTGCCGGATGACATCTTGTCATACTTGAGCAATTTGTGCTAGGGGGCAAATCCAAGATGGTCGCCATCGAATCTGGGAAAATCTATTTTCCTCATATCTTCGTAGCTATATGAGATAGAAACACGAATGACAGGTCCTTTTATAGTTTTCAGGCATCAAGATTTCAATGCTGCCATTATTATATCAATAAAACACACAAACAAAAATGGCCGCCATA
>JACEEZ010002499.1:29169-54761 GCA_016584305.1 Chionoecetes opilio | reverse complement strand
ATGTTCACTGAGTCCCGGGCAATGTTCCTCCTAGCGGCCAACAGCGGTGAGTACAGACCATGGCTCGTCCCACACCAAGGCAGAGAGCCCTTTAGTCCTCTTACCCCCTACTCCCTTAGCCTTAGTTCCTCCCTGCCTTGCCTTGCTCATACACGCCCTATACATCGCCCTCATACACGCGTCTTCCTCCTCTCTTCATGCAGCCGTCTTTCCGCTAGCCTAGCGCTAGCCTAGCCTTGCCTCTGTACAACTTAGGGAAATTGTGTAATAACTATGTGGTGGGTATACTGTGTGTGTGTGTGTGTGTGTGTGTGTGTGTGTGTGTATTCATCTAGTTGTATTCATCTAGTTCTAGCTGTATTTTACAAGGCATGAGCTACACTCGTATGGCCCTGTTAAGCCCCACGCACCTTGCGGGAGTAGTGCGGGGGCTCAACGGGGGGTTGAAGCTCCTGTTTTGCGGCCACCCAACCCGCTACGGTTCTATCCAATCGGTCGCTGACGTGGCATGACAATTAACCCCGGCACCCCTACCTGAAGGGTGCCAGGTTGGGCATATCTCCAGGTACTGAAGTTAAACGGGGCAGTGCCCGTGGCGTCGGAGATACGGGAAGCTTGCCTTCTCAGGCTGATAAACGCCCCGGCATTGCCGGGGGGGCGACCCTCCCTGTCCCCCCCGAGGTCCCTGACTTGCTTACAGTTACCCCGGGGTTATCCTTAATCGCCTGCCCAGTCATGCACTGTACGTATTATTAATACATCACCATCTGCTGCGTAGCCTCCTGGAGGGCCTGTACGTGATACACAAGGGGTCCTCAAACCCTGCTGCGTGTGTCTCGCCATGCCCCGGGGTCCCAGGGGTAACCCAGGGGAAGCCTCAGTTGCAGGTGTCTAGCAGGGCGTCGTAGCAGCGTAGAGTTTCACCTCCGCCCCTCGCCCCGCCGCTAGTGTCTCGCCCCAATGCCCAGGGGTCCCCCGAGGGCCCTGAAGGGAAGCCACAGGGACAGGTACTGTTGCAGGACGTCGTAGCACCGTAGAGTTGCACGTACCTGCCACCCTGGGGCAAAGCGGAGCGCTCCTCCTAGCCCTGCTGCGGCCCCGGAAAGCCCACAGGGGCGGGTTGTGTTGTAGTGACATCTTGGCATCGTATAGTTGCACTTCCCGCCCCAAGGCGGCTATGCGGGGCGCTCCTCTTAGCCCCGCTGCGGCCCCGTCATCTCTGTGGGGCCCCGGAAAGCCCACAGGGGCGGGCTGTGTTGTAGGGACGTCTTGGCATCGTATAGTTGCACTCCCCACCCCGTGGCGGCTATGCGGGGCGCTCCTCCTAGCCCCGCTGCGGCCACGTCATCTCAGGGGCCCAGGGGGAAGGCCACAGGGGCAAGGCCACAGGGGCAGGTGCTCTAGTAGGCCGTCGTAGCAGCGTTGAGTTGAGCAGCACCTGCCCCGGGGGGACAAAGCGGAACAACGGACGTTGGGGCGTCAAGGGCGTGGCGTGTGTAGGTGGGCGCGCAGAGTGGGACTGCCACATACTTGAGAGCGTGTGTCGCCCTAATAGACCTGGAAGGAATACACGCATAACTCGCTTGCTGCACTTAGACAAATACACTAGTCTTGTATAAGAGGTCACCGCGACCTGCGAGGCACGTCTGCCCACACACCAAGCCAAAAAGATTCTCCCCCTGTCCTCTGTGTTCAGGGAGAGGCCAGGCGTGTGGTGGTGGTTACAGGTCAAAGGGTATCTAGTCAGCAATATCACCCCTCGCTGGTAGATAAGGATAGTTTGTGTCAGCACGACATTGTTGCCTCTCTCTATATCTACTACCGTTAACAGTATTCTCTCTCTCGCTCATTATCTTCCCCTATTCCCTTATTTATTCTTCTCTTCCCTCCTATTCCTCATTCTCCACGTTCCCAGCCCTCACAGGCCCCATCTCCATTTCAACATTTTATCATTCATCCTTAGTGCTTAGTGTTGGCCGAAAGCTCGGGAGGCGGGTCACAAACCCCCGGCTAACACCCAGTACCCATTCACTGCTGGGTGGACAGGGGCTCGGGTTATAAGAAGACCACCCATCTATCTTCGCCTCGCCCGGGGATCGAACCCGGGACTTCTCGGTTGTGAGCCGAGCGTGCTAACCACTACACTACGGAGTACCTAACGGAGTACGGAGTGTGTGTGTGTGTGTGTGTGTGTGTCAAGTGGGCGTCTCCCTCTGATTGATGTTCCATGATGACTTGTGCCGCAGATGACTACCTCTCCGTCTTCAACAACTTCAGCAAGTTTGGTCTGGGTATCGTCACTCTCATCTTCAACATCATCTACTTCTGTCAGGACTGCTACTACCACTCCAGGTACGTTGTAGTGCGTCGCGCCGAGGCTGTGATGATGCCGCAGTGTAGACAGTTAGTACTTGCTTTGGGTTCTCAGACTTACTGGGATCGAAAAAAGCGGTGGTATATATATATAAAGACTCGTGCAACAAAATTTATGATTGCATATTATCCTCGAAGGGTCGCGGAGGAATGATTTTAGTCTCCATAGCCATTGAAGGTCATTCTGATACCGGGAGGACGAAGGCACCGCTAATCATGTCTTTCTCTCTCTCTCTCCTTCTTTCTCTTTTCAGGGAGGGAAAATAAGGGCTCTAAGGAGTGTCATGGGAGGAGGGAAATCTGCCGCGCAGGTGCGAGGACTCGTGGCTCAGGGCCTCGCTTATCGTGTGGTCATGGATGGATCCGGGATGACAGGCTCAGCACCATACAGTACTTGCATCCCTACGTTCCGCTAATCGAATGGTGTGAGAGGCGACCTGAACATGTGGTTACTGATTCTGTGCATGTAACAGTTATCCTTGAGGCGCACCGTAACATGGCCGGTCATCAGGTGGCCCCTTGAGTGTTGTTTGTAATGAGGACAGATGTCAAGGTGGCCCGAAGCACCGACATGCACATCCTGCAGCGTGAATGATAATGACCCAGGACGCAACACAACACTCATAGTTGAGATAAACAAAGTGTTGAGTGGAAGACGAGGAAAATATTTGAAGTTGACGTCAGAAGGCAGTGATACACGTGAAGAGAAAGATTAAGGCCCAGTTCATACTTCAGGTTTTTAATTGCTGGACGTAGTTTACGTGCGTCTTAAAAATCAGTGACTCACAGTACGTCACAGTGACGTCACTCCCTGCATGTGTAGGGTGAACCAGAGCTCACGCGACCATGTTGCTGGAGCAGTGATGACGTCACTGACCTTGAGAGACTCGCATACAAGCTCACATTATTCGGAGCTCCCAATTCTTTCTACGTTGTCTACGTGCGTCTTGTTATCGTGACGTCACGATAACAAGACGCACGTAGACTACGTCCAGCAAAAACGTGAAGTGTGAACCGGCCCTAACTCACTATTTGAGTGTTTATAATTCTCTGATAAAAGGTGCTATTGTATACGAGATTAACCTACCAATTTTACTGCATTTATCATAGCAAAACGTATCTAGGATATTATATTAAACTATGCAACTACTGTGCGTTGGACAGGATAGACCATGGAGGTAGTATGGGTGGAGGCGCCCTCAGCCGCGCGGGTTAAAGTCGGTGTACTGTCAGTCAGCCATCTTGCTGTGGGCTAAGGCAGCCCATATATCTCTACTGCCTTCCTTCCCTCCTTCTCTCCTTCCCTCCTTCTCTCCTTCCCTCCCTCCGTTCCTTCCCTTCTTCCCTCACATATCCCTCCTTCCCTCCTTTCCCTCCTTCCCTCCTTCTCTCCTTCCCTCCTTCCCTCCTTCTCTCCTTCCCTCCTTCTCTCCCTCCCTCCCTCCCTCCCTTACTTCCCTCCTTCTCTCTCTCCCTCCCTCCCTTACTTCCCTACTTTAGAAGGGAAGAAGGGGAAGAGTAAGGTTAATTTGAATGGTGGAATTTGGCGCCTACCGTCAGGAATTCGGGATACGAACACAAATTCCACCTATGTATATATTATAATAGATTTGGGTATATTAAGATGTAATTAGATATAAATTTGGTGGTATTCATCTATAATACCACAATTAATCAAAGGATTTACATGGTAAAAGAATTTTGAGTGACCCACGTATGGGAGTAAAATATTATTGGAACAAATACGTGGCGGTCACGAGCCAAGCTGAAAGATTTTTTCAGTGGAGGTAATTTAGTAACGCGTGAGCCACTACGACATGAAGTCGGAGTGAGCGGTTTGATTATACACTAAGGTGTAGTCAACTCATAATAATATGACTAAATTTTAACCGATCAATCGGTTAAGAAAGGACTTAAGTGTAAAACACACTTTGATAATATCGGCTCAACTGTGAAAAGATTCCTCGGCCGACCAACCATCGCGGCCATTTTAGGTAGAGGATTTCAACCAGTCACCACGCAAGCCACGAGTTCCACTCCCAGCCTGTTGCAACTCTGACCACATCGACATCCAATACTTCCCCAAGGATAGAGATCAAGCCAACGCATAATACAACCCACCTGCCACTGCTGAGTATACCTTAGTTAGAGCTAAATAGGGTATCATAGGAGTTTAGGTAGAATTGGGTTAATCGTCTGGTGAGTTCACGTTAATCAACATTATAATTTTAACAGTTGTTGTCGACCATCAATTGGTGGTCGATAATTCCAACAGTTTGGTGCCCTGAGTGAGGACTATCTTTGGAAATGTATAGAGTTAGTGTGGTCGGACACAGTTTATGTCCGCGACAGCTGGTCGTGGCAGATGTGGAATTCAGGATTTTTCGATCATCGGGTGGCAGAGCTGATAAATTCAACACAGACACGCGTCTTAATGCAGTTCTTGAGTGGCCTCATGACCTCACAATCCTTTTTCTGGGAGGCAATGATATAGATGATGAGTGTAGCCCCAGAGCCATCGTAAATAATATCAAAGGTATTGTGAAGAAAATAGAAGAGAAGTGTCACAGTCTTGTAGGAGTGTGTTTGGTAGAGCCTAGGAAGACCAATCGATCTCCTAGACATCACCTGGTGAGCCAACTCAGCTATGATAGGGTCAAAGATTCTATAAATAGTGCCTTGAAGAGAGAATTAAAAGGCTATGCAGTAGTTCATTTTAACGCACAGCCTTTTGAGGCCGATCTCTCTCGAGATGGCGTACATTGGACTAGGCGAGGTTGTTACTTTGTAAAAGCCAAATTCATAAATTTCATAAAGTTGAAGAAAGGGGAGTGGGATGGTATCCAAGCACTAGGTGGATACTGGTCTGATACAGAGGAAACACTAGTTTCCCCGCCTCCTTTGGCTTAAACAATTAAAAACTTGGCCGCCATAAATAGGCCGCCGTACCTCCCGCCGTACCTCCCGCCGTACCTGCCCGCTGAGCCACAAGTTAGCCACGACACAGGCCGCATTTAAGATTCCATCCGCCAACAATGATTATGAAGTTAGTTAGTTTAAATAAAGTGATGGGTGGTTATAGGCCTGGTTATGCGCCTTGTTAGGCCAGCCAATGGCACACCCACACTTAGAATTCATTTAGTAGGGAACCCTAACTCATAAACATTTATCCAACTTGTTATTTTCTTTTCTATTTTTCATATTATTTAATCAATTAAAATCATGACGGAAGGGACTAAATCATTAGCTGCTAAATTAGGTTGGCTGACACGATTATATAATACGTGTGATGAAGCAGCTGGGACTAACCCTATAGACTATAATAGTTTAAAGTCTGGTCTGCTAATGCTAAAAACTAAATGGGAGAATTATGAAGGGGCTTACTTTCAATTATTAGAAGCTGGGGATAAAGAATTAATTAATTATGAGTCCAAGTATGATCAAGAATGTACCAAATACATGGAAACAGTACTCACATATGAAAACTTAGTGCGTGAACAGAAATCCACAGCCAAAGCCTTTTTTTTACCCCAACTTAAATTACCTGATTTGTCATTGCCTCATTTTGAGGGTGAGAATTGGTATTCTTTCTGGAATAAATTCAAATTAATTGATAATAGGATTGATCTAACAGAGGTGCATAAATTAACCTATTTGTTAGGTCAGTTGAGAGGTCCTGCATATTTGCTGGTGAAGGAATTAACCGTAGAAGATGCCAATTATAATGTGGCACTCAAGATTCTTAGAGATAATTATGAAGATAAAGATCAGATAACAAAGAATCTTTTCTGCAAGTTCATGGATCTACTGAGCCCTTCTCACAATCATAGAGAATTGGAAGAGTTCAGAATAACTTTAAGTTGCACACTAAGGGCCATTGAAGCGCATAAACCCTTGACAGAATCAGACTGGATGGTTAGTATCATGATATGGAGAAAATTACCAACCAGGAAGCGAGACCGCTTAAATCAAAGGTACGATAGTAATTACTTCACGGTCAAGCAAATAGAAGAGGGATTATTACAAGAGTGCAAACATTTACAAGGTATTGAGCAGGAACAACCCCACAGGGAGATTGAGATAACTAGACTTAAAGTTAATCAGCGATATCAGCCACCTTTAGAGTTTAGAGAGCCCTCATTGGTGGGTAGTTATCCCGCTCCTACTAAAATTACGATGGGAAGAAAACCGGTAAATAAATTTCAAGCTAGACCAGCCGGTAAACCATCACCAAGACCTACTCAAAGAACAGGTGCTGTTCCTAAATATAGGGTTATTACAAGTGAAGTCAGAAAAAAATGTGCTTTCTGCGAGGAAGAACATCAACCCTCCACTTGTAATATATACCCAGATTATTCCACTAGGTACAAAAGGTTAATGGACCTGGGTAACTGCCTAACCTGCCTTAGTGGTAAACATGCAATACAAGCCTGTCCTATTAGCCTAACTACTTGTAAGAAGTGTAGAAAATCCATTCATCACGTAGTATTATGTCCTAATGGTGATGGGAGAACAGACCCTACGATTGTTAAAATGGCAGTAACTAGTATGAGTAGTTCATCCGCTGTCCCTACGGCAGAATTAAGGGTGAGCAATAACGGTAAATCCGCCATAGTTAAAACAATGTTTGACAGTGGAGCACAAAGATCATTTATTAGTGGAGAGATAGTTGCTTTATTGCAACTCCCTGTAATTAGCAAGGTGAACTTAGTCATTTCGGGCTTTCTAGCCAATAAAGAAGCTCAAAGTTTTGACATTGTGCGACCCCTAGTTCAATTGGGTAGCTATCAATGTAGGGTAGCTGCTGTAGTTAATGACATCGGTATAAATTTAACGGTAAAAGGACTTAAATATACAGCTGAAACTTTGAAAGAGAAAGGTGTTAGACTAGTTAGAAATACCTTTGAAGATGTTGATGGCCCATACCAGTTAATAATAGGCGCTGATTATTTTGGTCGATTCCTAAGTAAAGTCATCAAAAGACATAACATTTCCATGTTCACCAGTTTCCGGTGGTAAAGTTATAATGGGACCTATCCCACAACTACTCACCTGCCAAAACAAGAGGAATGCATTCCTAGTCATGCACAACCCCTCTTGGTTGCTAGAATAGGGACTTCATTAGTTCCCACTCAAATTAATGAGTTAATGGAAGAAGGGGATATCCCCGTGCACAAATTATGAGATCTAGAAACTATCGGTATAATACCCGAGCAGTTACCTGAAGAGGATCAAAATACTCTAGATCACTATGATCACACTGTCAATTATGTTAATGGTAAATATGAAGTAGGTCTACCTTGGCAAATAAATGCCCCTGTGTTACCTTCCAATTATCACATAGTTAAGAGCCTCTTAAATAGTTCAATAAGAAAACTGAAGAAAAATCAGTCTAAATTGGAGTGCTATGATAAGATCATTCAAGATCAATTAAAGGATGATTTTATCGAAAAACTGGAAGGAGCAGTAAATCATAATATAGGACATTATTTACCCCACCATGCAGTGGCTAAAGATTCATCAACCACCCCCATCAGAATAGTTTTCAAGTGTAGTTTCAAAACTAAACAAGATGTTAGTTTAAATGACTGTCTGCAGACAGGACCGAATCTCTTGTCTAATCTAGGAGAGGTCCTAGTAAAATTCAGAACAGATAAATTCGCCTATGTGGCTGACATCTCTAAGGCTTTCCTAAGATTAGGTCTAAAAGAAGAAGATAGAAATTTCACAAAATTCCTATGGCCTGAAAATATATATCAGGAAGATAGCCCCCTAGCCACATATAGGCTTAAGTCAGTTCTGTTTGGTTCTTGCTCAAGCCCCTTTCTATTAAATAAAAAATTGCAGTACCATTTTAAGGGTTCTGATAGCCCAGAATTGGGGAAGAACTTCTATATGGATAATTTGCAGGGGACAATACATTCTGAGGAAGAACTAATACAAATTTATAATCTGGCTAATAAAGAGTGCAGGAAGGCCAGCCTCCCCTTACAGAGTTGGAATACTAATTCTCCAAGACTAGAAGGGATAATCAGGAAGGATTTCCTTAATTATACGCCACCAGAGATCCAATCAGTGTTAGGATTATGGTGGAATGTAAAAACTGATGAACTGAGATTAAAGTGTCCATATTTTTCTGATGTGGTCCTAACAAAGAGAACACTCTTAAGTCAGGTCAGCCAAGTATTTGACCCCTTGGGTATAGTGAGCCCAATAACTATAAGGGGTAAATGTCTAATACAAAAGGCCTGGGGAGAACACCTCGATTGGGATACCCCCCTAGATGGGAAATATACAACAAAATGGGAGACATCATTAGGTGTCGAGGAAGAATTTGGAATGCTGATCTTCCCGATAAAACCTGCAATCCCATGCTAATTCCCAAGCGTCATCATCTTACTAAATTGATAGTGGATGAATCTCATGGGAACTCTTTACATGGTGGAATGGCTGATACATTAGCCTATATCAGGAAGGAATTCTGGATACCGCAGGGTAGACAGGCAGTTAAATACTACCTCAAATCTTGTATCAAATGCAAGAGATATGAGGGAAGACTGATCACCTATCCCGGGCCCCCTCAACTCCCCATGGATCGAGTACAATCCTTAAAACCATTTGAGGTAGCTGGTGTCGACTATACTGGGGCAATAATAATTACAGGAGATAATACTCCCCGCAAGAAAGTATATGTCTGCTTATTTACTTGCACCTCTACGAGGGCTGTTCATTTAGAAATAGCTGATGATTAAGTGCCGAAACATTTATTCAAGTGTTCCGGCGGTTTGTGGCTCGGCGGTCGTGTCCTCGGCGATTGATTAGCGATAATGCTACTAACTTCGTAGGAGCCTCCCCCGTATTGTTAGAAATATTAAATCATCCATCAGTACAAAGATCTCTAGAGTTAAGGAAATGCTCATGGACCTTTACTACTCCTAGAGCTCCTTGGCAAAATGGTTTCACAGAAAAAATGATTGGCATTGTCAAGTCTTGTCTTAGGAAAATTCTCCACAAGACAAAGATAGGTCTAGAAGACTTGAAAACTATAGTGACGGAGATTGAGACCCGTATCAATAACCGACCCTTAACCTACTTAGATGATTCATCAGTAAATATAGAAGCTCTTACTCCCTCGCATTTAATTTATGGGAGAAGACTGGAACCCTTTCCTTTGATAAATACAAGGGAAGATATACAAGATCCTACAATAAAAGACCCGGCTCAACATCTCCGGGAAGGTCTTACTTTATTATTGTCCAAGCGTCGCTTCGCTCGCTTGGACAATAATAAAGTAAGCATCATGAATATTCCCCAAACATATACTTATTGTTATCAGGATTTTGACAGTGTGATTGCATAATTTATGTTGCCTCACAGCCTTCTTACTGCGTCGCAGTTTACTGCGTCGCATATTTATGTATGTATGTATTCCATCATAATCTCGACGTTCAAGTCTCAACCCTGCAGTATCTATATATCGAGCTGAGTGGTACTGAGTGACTCCTGTAGCCAAGGTAGCGCGACTGTCTCTCGTGACGGATTATTCTGTAGCCAGGAAAGATTAACTAACTGACCTGTAGGCAAGGGGAGTGACTTACAGAGTTACTGTTCTGTAGACAAGGGGAGTGACATCTGTAGCCAAGAGGAGTGAGTGACTGTTATGTAGCCAGCGTATTAGACTGGTTTACCTGTACAAACAGAGCTGGGCAGTATTTAAATACATTTGTATTTAAATGCGTATTTAATTTCATTTGTATTTCTAACTGTATTTATAAATACATTGGTTTTCATGTATTTAAATACAGTATTTAAATACTTTAATGAGTATTTAAATACATTGTATTTAAATACTCATAATATAAAAATGTAAATACTATTTTATTAGTTAATTACACAGCGCGCCAAAGTATTGTTCGCGAAATCATAACACAGCGCTTCCATACGGGAATTCAGAAAGTGTACTCTATGGCAGCCTACTGACTTCCGAGAGAGATATCTTACATATGGCAGCTTGTTTAAAGCACGGGCAGTCCATCAAGACCGTTGAGGAATGTTCAGATGCGACTTGTCAATTATAGACGAAGCATTTTAAAAAGTATCGCCTTCCTTCCCGCGAGTAATTTGAACAGACGCGCATTGGTATAACTATCATTATTTTCATAATGGGTGGCAAGAAAGACCTAACAAAGGAGCAAATTAAAGTTATTGTATCTCTACACAAGGCATAGAGGCCAGTAGAAGAAGTATCAAGGATTGTGGATGCTACGAGGAGATGTGTGCATAAGTGGGTGGAGAGTTTCACGGTGGGTTGGCGGTGTCGCGGCAGCCGCGACACCGTAACAGTATAAGTGGCCAGGGCGAGGATGTAAAAGTCATATCGCAATATTTGTCTTGCTCTTATTTGAGGATGGGCATCCACTTGACGTTTCATGACATTTAGGGTGATTGCTGATGTTTTACATCCTCGCCCTGGCCACTTATACTGTTACGGTGTCGCGGCTGCCGCGACACCGCCAACCCACCGTGAAACTCTCCACCCACTTATGCACACATCTCCTCGTAACATCCACAATCCTTGATATTTTTCTACTGGCCTCTATGGCTTGTGTAGAGATACAATAACTTTAATTTGCTCCTTTGTTAGGTCTTTCTTGCCACCCATTATGAAAATAATGATAGTTATATATAACCAATGCGCGTCTGTTCAAATTGCGCGCGGGAAGGAAGGCGATACTTTTTTAAATGCTTCGTCTATAATTGACAAGTGGCATCTGAACATTCCTCAACGGTCTTGATGGACTGCCCGTGCCTTAAACAAGCTGCCATATGTAAGACTAGCCGCAAAGCCGCCCTCCGGGCGGACTTTTTGGCTAGCTCCTGCGAAGGGCTATTGGTGGGCTTCGGCCCACCAAACACAGACTCTCCAGATAGCCCCTTCTAACTTTCCTGAAATCATGGATGTAGAAATGTATGTATTAACGCCAACCCATTCACATCACCCCCAACCCATTCACTCACCCATTACCCATCACCCCCCACCCATTCACTCACCCATTACCCATCACCCCCCACCCATTCACTCACCCATTACCCATCACCACACACCCATTCACTCACCCATTACCCATCACCCCCCATCTATTCCCTCACCCATCACCCATCACCCCCCACCCATTCACTCACCCATCACCCCACACCCATTACCCATCACCCCACCCATTCACTCACCCATTACCCATCACCCTACATCAAGACTTCCTCAATTCTCGCAACCCACTTTTTTTCACAATTATCGCTAATAGGCTGCTAAAAAAAAAAAAAAAAAAAAGTGATCGGATCATCTCATACGTGGGCTTAAAACCTTCCCCTGGTCAACATGGTTCCAAAAATGTGGTATATGATGGGATTCCGCCACGGGGGGCGGAACCTATACCACACACACACACACACACACACACACACACACACACACACACACACACACACACACACACACTTTCGCTTTTATTAATATAGATATCTCCCCGGAAGTCAGTAGGCTGCCATAGAGTACATTTTCTGAATTCCCGTATGGAAGCGCTGTGTTATGATGTCGCGAACAATACTTTGGCGCGCTGTGTACTCAATAATCTCAATTAATAATCTCAATTACTTAAGTTAATCAATCAATTAATTAAATATACAATAGGTATCTGCCCAGCCAGTATCCTTTATCATTTATCAAGCATTTTTATATTGTTAATCATGAATTACTGAATACATGTTAAAATTTGTGTATTTAAAATGTATTTACAAATGTATTTAAATACAATTGATGTATTTAGTATTTAAATACATTCGTAAAATGTATTTAGTATTTGGTATTTAGATACATTTCTCCCATGTATTTATGCATGTGCGCGCGGATGCCAGGGTCAGTGGAGGCGTGTGCTGCAGTGTGGCGGGAGTGCCAGCAGAGACGCCACATGACATCTGCTCTCCTGTCACTCACGCGCAAACCTTTTTTGACGAAGCTCCTGACTTTCCTGCGACTCCTGACGACTCTCCTCACGCCTCTCCCTCCTCCTCCTGGCTTGCCCCCTGGCCTGCCTGGGTCCTCAAGGCAGCCATGGAGCACCTCGCCAGCCGGAACCCTCTCCTCCTTCACCTCCTCGTCCTCCTCCTTCATGTGACGTGTGGTTAGTTGCGTCCTGCTCGACGTGTGATAGATGGTGTGTGATCGAGTAAGCTGGATTTGTCGGGATGTGCTCTCTCTCTCTCTCTCTCTCTCTCTCTCTCTCTCTCTCTCTCTCTCTCTCTCTCTCTCTCTCTCTCTCTCTCTCTCTCTCTCTCTCTCTCTCTCTCTCTCTCTCTCTCTCTCTCTCTCTCTCTCTCTCTCTCTCTCTCTCTCTCTCTCTCTCTCTCTCTCTCTCTCTCTCTCTCTCTCTCTCTCTCTCTCTCTGTGTACGAATAATATTATGAAGATCTTTATTAATTTGTTTGCGTTTAACACCTTACGTCTATTTCTTTGTTTACTCGTTTATCTATTCATTATTTTTCTTGTGCGTTATATAGTAAGCTTGATAAGACGCCGGCGGTGGGTTCTACCGTAGATAACAGTTAAGTCGCCAGGACAACTTTTTTTCTGTTTACAGACGTGTGGTGGCGTTAATACTTACATTTCTACATCCATGATTTCAGGACAGTTAGAAGGGGCTATCTGGAGAGTCTGTATCATTTTGTGTCTTCATCTGTGTCATATTATGGCTATAAATGAACAAATTCCAAAAATATCTACAATGTGGCTACCAACAGTAGAGTCGCCACATAGTGTTTATTTACTGAGTGTCGTACCGCTGTCGTCGTCGCCCGAAAAAAAACGCGTAGCGAATTTGAAACCGTCTATACTTGCAGATACAAGCATAAAACAACGCTGAAACAGAGTAGATTATACAGTCATGATATAAACTACTGTGTATTATCTTCAGTGGCACATACAAATCAGTAGTGATGCTATAATTCGTAATATTTGGCGGCTGGCGACATCACTGCAGGTGGCGACTTGACTGTTATCTACGGTAGAATTACCACTTTTTTTTTTTTTTTTTTTCTTCTTATTTTTTCTTGTTTTTATATTACTATAGAAGGTGAATGAAATAGGACTTTAGTATTCAAACCTGTAAATTGTGCAAGAAATCTGACACCTACATGAAAAAGGTGATTTATGATATGATTTGGAACGAGCAGATGTTTCTGCTTGACTATATAGTTAGCAGGTGTTCTGTTTGAGAGAGTAATGCGCGGAATCTATACTATAATAAATTAGGTTATAATTAGGTTAGGTTATAATATAAGGGTTATAATACTAGGAAATAGACGTCCACACTAAAGATGTGGAACGTGTCCAAGCTCGCACAGGCTAAAGTCAACTTTTTAAATACCCTCACCTTGAAATACTTCTATTACAACCTGAAGATTACATAAGATTACATAAAATTACATAAGATTACTTAAGATTACTTAAGATTACTTAAAAACAAGAACAACAAGTGACATTTACAAGCCAATATGCACTCTAGACCTTGCCCCCATTCGTGGAGTAAACAGTTTTACAAGCCAATATGCACGCTAGACCTTGCCCCCATTCGTGGAGTAAACATTTTACAAGCCAATATGCACTCTAGACCTTGCCCCCATTCGTGGAGTAAACATTTTACAAGCCAATATGCACTCTAGACCTTGCCCCTATTCGCAGAGTAACACAGTTTACAAGCCTATATGACAGATTCCCAATCTCATTTAGTACCAAAGAAATGAATTCGACTGAAATAGTTGTCCAAGCGAGCGAAGCGAGCTTGGACAATAAATTACTATAATTAGCGCTATAAAATCGGGTATAGGGCGGAATCTTATATAGTTTAGAGCTATAGTTTGCATATTCAATAGTATTTCTGATTTATTAAAAGTTTCAGTAGTATGCTTATCGAGGAAAGACAAGTGATGAGTTCGAAGTAAAGAATGAAGATAAGAACATAATGCTTTGAGATAGAGGTGAAGGTTTAGTGTAATAACAAATATTATTATGGTTAACCATAGACCACTATATCTCTGATTTACAGTGGTCTATGGGTTAACCCTTACACGGCAGGTGACTTTTTTACCTCGCCGTGCACACCAGCCGGGCAAATTTACTCCAAATCGCCTGTTTTCTACCAATAATTGTAAACAAACTGCTGAAGCTATACAAAGGAAATCATCGTTCAGTTTAATCTTTCGTCTACGTTACGCAATATCAACTAACGCTATAGGCAGGGTCATATAGTGGCTATATAGGTGCTCTGGTTTCTTTACAGTGAGGTGAAGAAGTAGAGTGTTATTCGCCTCTCGCTGGGAGGGAGGCTAGATAAATTCATGGATGGGGATGAAAGGTGGATGTAGGTAGTGTTAAGTAACAGGAACTACCACGTGTAGGTCTCACAGCCTCTTGTAGCTTCCTTATTTTTTTATGTTCTCGCGAGCCTGAATGCGCAGATTTGCGTTCCAATGTTCCGGATGTCGAGTCACGGAACGGAATATCTCGAGGACTCCAGACAGTGATCGTGCCCACAATTACATTTCATTATTAAGAAAGCAAATTTTCTTTAGTTTTGAGGCATAAGCTGTCCTAACCGAGTGTGTGTGTGTGTGTGTGTTGCAGGGGCGGCGGGCCGCGAGGGGCGGGCGGGCGACGCAGAGACGGCCTCCCTCTCTTTATCCACCCACGACGTGAAGCTGGTGGCGGGGAAGCACGAGAACGCCACCGTCTTCTTTATACTCAGGTGAGACAAGGAAAGGGAGGCTTGAAATGTCTTGTAAATCAGCCTAATTCGTCATCCTTCTACCTGGTCAAGACGAGTCACTTTACTGCATGTGTTTTTTTTAATAAGGTGAACAATCCTGCCCCCTTGCTGCTTACTGACTGATATTTGATGCCAGGAGAAGGGAATAGTTCGGTTCTTCTTAATTTCAGTTGTATTTGATCATAGTTAACCATAATATCAGGTAAACATAGGCATAACTTTAAGCATGAGACCTTAAGATAGAATGGAATTTTCGCCTAGTTAAGAAAAATAGACTATAATCACCGTCCTGTCGTCGCCCTCAGAGGGACGCCCCGGGAGTGCCTCAGCGTCAACTTCACCTACGACCCTGACGACGCCATCATCGCGCCCCTCGACCCCCTCCTCATTTGCCCCGACCCTCCCTCCCACACGCCCATCCATCGTGCTCCTCCCCATCATAAGACCTGTACAGACTGTGCTAGGAATACCAGGGAACATGTGTCCTTGTCATCACATTATCCCCGCCCCGGCACCCTCTCCCTCCTCCGCAAAGGGTGGGCGTACAGGGTGGGCAGCAGGCGACGGGCGTCCTCTGGCGGCGGCGAGGTGGTGGCCAACGTGAGCGTCGAGGTGGTGAGCCGCCGGGTGGGCAAGATACTGGTGGACGTAACGACGAATGACTCCCGGGTTGGGTGAGTTGTGAGGGCGGTGGCAATGCTGGTAATGCCTCTCTAGTTAATTAAGGAGCTGTGTTTATTCTCCTCTCTTTATTTTTATCGTCATCCCCTTCTTCTACGTCTATTGTCTCTCCTTCGTCTATTTTTATCTCCCCTTCTCCTTCCTCTACTTCTCTCTTCTACTATTGGTGTTGTTGTTGTTGTTGTTGTTTACTTCTTGTGTGTGTGTGACTGTGTGTGTGTCTGTGTCTGTCTGTCTGTCATGTCTGTGTGTGTGTTGGTGTGTGTGTGTGTGTGTGTGACTGTGTGTGTGTCTGTGTGTGTGTGTGTGTGTGTATTCATCTAGTTGTATTCATCTAGTTGTATTTGCAGGGCCTGAGCAACGCTCGTATGGCCCCGTCTCTATATCAACATTTATTTTTTATCATTCATCCTTAGTGTTTAGTGTTGGCCGAAGCCACCACCCCGGGAGGGGGGTCACAAACCCCCGGCTAACACCCGGTACCCATTCACTGCTGGGTGGGCAGGGGCTCGGGTTTTAAGAAGACCACCCGTCTGTCTTCGCTCCGCCCGGGGATCGAACCCGGGACTTCTCGGCTGTGAGCCGAGCGTGCTAACCCTTACACTACGGAGTCCCCATGGTGTGTGTGACTGTGTGTGTGTGTGTGTGTGTGTGACAGTAATTCTCGTCGCAGGGCCAGTGACGCCTTCGTGCGGGTGGGCTGTGGTCACGCGCGCGCCCTGGACGTGGCGAGTGACGTGCTGGGGTGGATGTACACCATCGTGTGGGACTGTTACCTGCATGCCGCAGCTGTGGCTCAACTGGCGCAGGAAAAGGTGAGGAAGAGGAGGAGGAGGAAGAGAAGCAAGAAGGAGGAAGGGAAGGAGTGGAAGTGGTGGTGGTAGCAAGTTAGGGCGAGGAGGAGGAGGAAGATGAAGTATTAGAAAAGAGGTGTATGGTGCAAGAACTTGAATATGTATAAGGGTGAGGACAGACGTGGTGGAGATGACGGGAGTGTGAGGATGAGCAAAGGGAAATCAGTCTGTGTGCGTTTGACTAATCTTTCATTTTGCTCTTAATTTTTTGCTTCAATCTCTCCTCTCATCATTCTCTTCTTCTCTACTCTCCTCTCTCTCTCTCTCTCTCTCCTTCTCTCCTCTCCCTCTCTCTCTCTCTTCTGTCTCTCTCTCTCCTCTCTCTCCCTCTCTTCTCTCTCCTCGCTGGGCTCGCCTTTAGTGGCCTCTCTGTCGCCTTTCTCTATCTCCTCTCTTCTCCTCGCTCTTCTCTCTGCCCCCTCCTCAGGTGGAAGCGCTGCTTAGCCATCGGATATATTGGGTAGCGTGGTGTTTTTTGTGGCTTTACCTGTTTGTTAGTGCTCCTTCTAAGTCGGAGTAGTCCGCTGTCACATCAATATACTGATAGAGTAGGCCGTGTATTGTGTGTGTGGTGTGTGTGGTCTTTGTTCGTGCCGATTGAATCAATTTTGAAGACAGTTGGCTAAAAACGCAAATAATCGTAGTTACAGGACACTGTCCTGCCGATAACGTTTGTGCAGTTCTAAAACCTAGATATAGATACATGGAAACTTGGTCTGGTGAAGTTTGTGCTTCCGAAACTCAGAACTCATAGGGTTGTGATCACAGAACGTGGAACGTGGTCTACCCGAGACACTTTCGACTAGTGACCACGACAGCACAACACGATTGGAGTTTGCAATCACATGTTTCTAATATATCTACTACTGCAAACATCATACATGGGTCCGAAGGCCCACAAGCACTTGTTCACCCTATGCCTCTTCTATCTCATATTTCTTTTATTTTCTATATATATCATCGACTCGTTGTCTTATAGTTAGTATTTGTTTGCATCTATTTCTGCCTTTAAGTACACTCCACCATCATCCCTCGCTCCTATATCTCATATTTCTTTTATTTTCTCTTATTATTTTATCATTGTACTCGTTGTTTTTGTGTTTGTAAGCATCTATTTCTGCCTTTAAATCACCCACCCACCCACTCATAAACATAAGAAGAACACAAGAAAATAAGGAAGCCTAAAAATAAGGAGTTCCCATGCAGGCTCCTTTCCCATACCAAGCAGCTCTCGACAAGAAACATCAACTTGCCCCAGCCACGAGCCTTGTGGGCGCCCCCTTGGCCTCCTCCACGCCGGATTGTCTCTTACAGATACAACCCGATGGGAAGGATTGGTTTCAGGGTAGCGTGCCACATGTCCATATAGCCGAAGTTGGCGCTGACGGACTATGCAGGTAATAGGCCTCGATTGAGTCTCACGGTGCAATCGCTGATTTGACACGTAATCATCCCAGCGATACCCCATGATTCTGCGAAGACACTTATTACCAAAGGCATTGATTCGTCTCTTCAAGTCACTATTTAGTGTCCATGTCTCACAACCATAGAGTAAGACAGGGATCACAAGCGACTTGAAGATCCGGATCTTTGTCCTCCTGCACAGTACCGACACGCCAAATACTCCGCTGAGCGAATCCATAACACCGTGGGCTATGCCAATCCGCCGTAGGCTTCTTGACGTGACCGCGTCATTATGGACTGCGCTACCAAGGTATGTAAAACTTTCCAAGATCTCAATGTCCTCGCCACACGCATGAACAGACGTACTGCTTCATCTAGTAGTCTCCAAACACCTGGACCTTGGTCTTGAGCCAGGAGACCTCAAGTCCCAAAGGCTTTGCCTCCTCGTGCAGCGCATCGAGAGCCATCACCAGGACCTCCACGACTCGCAAAGATTACTGCATCATCGCAAAACAAGATCAGTGATCTTGGTGTTGCCGACGGATGCTCCACAATCACTTTGATCTACAACCTTGTCCAATACCCAGTCCATACAAGCGTTGAAAAGTGATGGGGCAAGGACGCACCCTTGCCTCACTCCTGTATTCACAGGAAAGAAGCTGGATACACCTGCCCCACACTTCACAGCACTCTCAGTCCCAGAATACAGACCAGTTATCAAACCAATAGTCCTTGCAGGAATCCCTCGAAGTCGCAGAAGATCCCAGAGTGACTCACGATAGTGACTTAGATAGATAGATTGATCTTTTATTGACCACAACATACACTTTCTATAATCATAATAATTACGTTATGGTCCAACAAATTACACTATCAATTATTGAGCTTATAATAATAATAATAATTTTATTCTCGCCCGGAGGCATACATACAAAAAACACAGCGATAAGAACAAGCCAAAGAGTAAACTTAAGTACTAGAGCAAAAACAAAAAACATGAACAAAGTACAGGCACATTAGGGGACATAGTATCAAAGTACATAGAAAAGCATACATGGACACCTGTGCTACCCCACATTCTGCACAAACAGCAGACCCAGCCACCGCTGTTGTATACATACATAGGCCGAGCTCTGCCTGGTAGAGGTGATGATGGAGTTCGTAGAGAGCTCCACCCTACTCCTTAAACCGAACACGGAGTGTCGACGGATCACATCCAGATTGTTCACCCCGTTCCTAGCGAAAGCTAGGGACGAGCTGCACCACCTGGGCAGCCCCAGAAGCCTCTTAAGGATGTCATTGTGACAGACCTTAAGGCGGTTCATAGTGGCCACCTTGTACCGCGACCACAGCGAGTTGCAGTAAATAGAGTAGCAGTGACTCCTGAATAATTCCATCTTCACCTCTCTGCTACAGGAGGAGAATTTCCTCTGTAGAGTATTTCCCACGACAAGAAGCTTGGTGGTCTGCTTGATGATATCATCATCATCAGTCATGTCGTGGGATATAACATGGCCTAGGTATGCGAATCTATCCACAAAAGTGAGGGCAGATCCACCGAGCCATGCTGTTTTCAGGTAATTCACCTGAGCGCGTGCCGGTGATACTACCATGCACTCTGTCTTAGTGGTATTGTAGACAATGTTATGCTTGGCAGCATACACCTGACACATTGATAAGGTCCTGCAACGGATGCGCAGTGGGTGCGAGCAGTACCATATCATCAGCATAGCTCAGTGAGTTGATGCACCAATCATGTATGTGGCAGCCGATACCTGTATCACGAAGGTTGGCACTGAGATCATCCGTGTACACATTGTACAGGTAGGGGGATAAAATCTCCCCCTGCCGAATACCATTGGCAGTACTAAAGGACAGCGAGAAGGAATTACCCCACTTAACAGTAAATTCCTGGGTAGTGTACCAGTACATTAATAAATTAACAGTGTACCCAGGTGTACCCCTGACGAGAAGTTTATGAAAGAGCTTCCAGTAATTCACTCTGACAAACGCCTTTCTGGCATCCAGGAAACACAGATAAACAGGTGAATTTCTGGAAGTGTAGTAATGAATGATATTCTTCAATGTCCACACACACATCTCAGTGCCAAGGCCTTTCTTATAGCTGAACTGATTGTCCAGTGTATACAGGTAGGCCTCAAGACGATGGAGCACCACTTTCTCCGGCACCTTGGACAGGGCGGTTGCTATGGCAATGGGCCTGTAATTGCCAGAGTTACCAGGGTCCTTCACTTTGCTCTTCAGTAAAGGCACTATAAGTACTGCCAAGACCTGACTGGGTATGTACTGATGGCAGACACAGGCATTGATGAAGAGACAGAGCCAAGTAACCAGGCTGGGGGGCGCATACTTAAATGCCCCAGATGGGAGCCCATCCATACCCAAAGCCTCACTGGAGGAGAGGCTTTGCAAAACCCCTCTCATTTCCTCGTGATCTACGCTGCGGAAACCCTGCAGCGACACACCACGCATCCCACCACGCAGGGTATTCTCACTCTCCTCGTCCCTCACACAGTTGAGAATGCCCTTGAAATGTTCTCCCCACATGGAGGCGATGCCCTCCTCCCCCACAGCGCGATCCACCCGTAGGGGAAGCGTGTGTGAGCCCGGGTTCATGCTACGCACGCCACGCCAAAAGTTAAAGGAGTCACCAGATGCCAGCTTGTCAGCCAGGGACTGGGCACGAAGCTGGCGCTCATGTGACTTACACCACCTGAGACACAGCTTGAATCTGGCCCTGGTGCTCCTCATCCTCTCAGCCAGTGGCCCCTAACGCGGACCACCACCCGCTCTCCACTCAAGGAAGGACTCCCGCGCGGCACTGTGCGCCTCACGAACAAACTCATTCCAGCCTGGTACCTGCCTCCATCTCTTCCTGCAAAACCTAAACATAGTCTGGCCAGCACGCATCATGCACTCTTATCAACGCCTCGTGGAAGGCGTTGATGTCGTCATGGTGCCCACGATCCAGACATGCATTCTGGAAGCAACAAACCCTGACAGGATCAATGGCAATGCCCCTCAGCAACTCTGTCACCACACAACCATACTCCTCTCTCTTCCGCTTGTCCCGAAAACCACACTTAATCCTTGCCGCATTATCCTGCCTGATCTGTGTCAGAGCAGGGAGCCCATTAACTTTGAAATCCACCAAGAAAGGAAAATGGTCTGAAGAGACACTGTTGTACAGAATGGAGCACTCATCCATCACATCAAACAGGCATGGTGACAACAGCACATGATCCAGCCACGTGCGTGAGAGACACCCCTGGTTGACATGAGTGAAGCTCGTTGGGGGAAGCGCCCTCACGTCAGCCATCACCATGTCGCGGTCTCCACACATGCGCTGAATGTCTGTGAAGAAGGCAGTGCCCGGGGCAGCATTAAAGTCACCGAGAATACAAACATTCTGCTCCTCAGCATCCTCTATTATGGAGGCGAGTCTTCCTAAATACATCAGCTGTTCGTCCCTGTTCTCCACATTACTGGTGGGCAGATACACATTCACCAGCAACATGGAGAACCGGTCATCCTTGTATGCAATGCCGAAGATGCGAGGATCCTGAGCATTACATACTTTGATGTATTTAGAAAGACTCTTGTGCCACAAAAAAGTGAGACCACCGTATGGCCTGCCACGCCTCAGGACCCGTGTCTCGTCCACCACCGAAGTCGAGAACGACATAAAGTCCTTATGGAGGCCAT
This sequence comes from Chionoecetes opilio, assembly GCA_016584305.1. NCBI lineage: Eukaryota > Metazoa > Arthropoda > Malacostraca > Decapoda > Majidae > Chionoecetes > Chionoecetes opilio. The sequence continues at coordinate 32,905 of JACEEZ010002499.1, read as the reverse complement.
TCGGTCTGTGCACCTCGTCATGGTACAGCCACGTCTCCTGTAGGGCCAGCACGTGCACCTGCCCCAGGAGATCCCTGATGTGAGGCTCACTACTCTTCACACCCATTCATAGGAGGCAATATTCAGTTTACCTTCCATTGTTGACAGGGCGTGAAGATGCAGCCGCAGCTTTTGGGAGAGAGCTATATGGGCACACAAACACATGTTGCTCCCAGTTGTTCATGTCGAGGAGCTCACGGCCATGTCTCCTGTGTGCAGAGACGACGAACGCGGAGAAGGTCCTCCTCCACAGCAGCGTCACCTCCACCAGGTCGTCCTTGAGTATCTCCTTGACGTAGGCCGTGAGCTCCTCAACAGGCTAGTGTTGGGGCAGGTAACGCACCAGCACCTGACAGGGAGAGAAGGCTCCCAGGCGATTACTACCCCTTGTGCCCCACCTTCTTCCCGCGACCCGCTGGAGGGGGTGGCTGGGTGAAGCCCCGTGAGAAGGACTAGGGGGGGCTACGTGCCCCTGTGCGGTGCTGGGTGGGGCCTCGCGCCCCTGGGTGGGACGTCCGCGACGTCGCCTCCTCGGCAGCTCAAAGCCTTGGTCCCCTCATCACCCCTGCGGCAGGAGGGACACTGGGGAGGCGGGGGTGTCACAGGCGGCGAGGGCAGGGCGCGACGCAATCTCGGAAAACGTAGGTGGTCGAGACGTATCCTCCCCACGACCAGGCATCACGGGGGGGGGGGGGGGCAAAGCCGTCACTATGTAGGTAAACTTGTCATCTCGGTGGCCTCGTACAGACTCCGTCCGTGACGTCATCAATCTGAGGCGCAGGCTTTTACATAGAGACGGCTTTGGTGAGGAGCCGGAGGGGAGGGCAGCGCCTGATAACGGAGGGTGTAGCAGGGGGGGAGGCAGGGAGGTTTACGGTAAACTGAATTATAAGCAAGTAGTTTATACATTAATTTGACACATACAAAAAAATACCTGCTCAAAAGAGTCAAACACATAATCCTTGAATAAAATCAAAAGTAAAAACTTACACGTGGTAGTTCCTGTTTCATTTTCGCAGGACCAGTTCAAGGAGCGATACCCACAAGTGTCAACCATGTGCACCCAAATGACGTGTTCTTCGCCACCTACGGCTGTCCATCGAGGTGTTGATGGCCGTGCAGTGTTTCGTGTACGGCCGGAACAAGGGCATGCGGGTGTCGTGGCCGTGCTGTGGGGCTGGTGGCGCCTCCGTGCTGCCGTGGCGTGGCGTGTGTGCTGGCGGCGTGGGGGTGCTGTGGTGGCTCGACGTGTTCTATCTGATGTCCTACTTGAAGCTGGTCATCACGCCACTCAAGTATATTCCACAGGTAGGTTCTGTGCTATTACTTGTATTTGTATTGGACCTTTTATTGTAACGTTTGTATTAAATATAGTTGTTCTGGTCAGTATAAGTAAATAAAACTATAATAAAAAATGTGTGTGAGTGTGAGTGTGAGTGTGAGCGTGAGTGTGTGTGTGAGTGTGAGTGTGTGTGAGTGTGAGTGTGAGTGTGTTGTCACCGTCGCCTCCCTGCCTCAGGTGTACGTCATCTACCGCGTCAAGAGCACCCGGGGCTTCAGTATCGCCGGCGCCGCCATGGATTTCATGGGCGGCCTGATGTCCCTGGGGCAGATGTTCCTCCTCTCGGCCAACAGCGGTGAGTACAGACCATGGCTCCTCCCAAGACCAAGGCAGAGAACCCTTTACTCCTCTTACCCCCTACTCCCTTAGCCTTGGTTCCTCCCTGCCTTGCCTTGCTCCACATCGGCCCTATGTATACTGTCTTCCTCTTCCCTCCATACAGCCGTCTTTTCGCTAGCCCTGCCCTGCTTCTGTACAACTTAGGGTAATTTATAGTAACTATGTGGTGGGTATACTGTGTATGTGTGTGTGTGTATGTGTGTGTGTGTGTGTGTCAGTGGGGTGTGTTGTGTGTGTTTGTGTGTGTGTGTTGATGCTCAACTGGGCGTCTCCCTTGATGATTCACATGATTTGTCCGCGATGACTACCTCTCGTCTTCAACACTCATGCATTTGTCTGGGTATGCTCACTCCACTCAACGTACTTCTGTGCAGCTACTCCACGGTACGTGTAGTGCGTGTCGCCGAGGCTGTGATGATGCCGCAGTGTAGACAGTTAGTACTTGCTTTGGGGTCTCAGACTTACTGGGATCGAAACGAGCGGTGGTAAAGACTCGTGCAACAAAATTTATGACTGCATATTATCCTCGAAGGGTCGCGGAGGGCTGATTTTAGTCTCCATAGCCATTGAAGGTCATTCTGATACCGGAAGGACGAAGGCACCTCACCGCTAATCATTCTCTCTCTCTCTCTCTCTCTCTCTCTCTCTCTCTCTCTCTCTCTCTCTCTCTCTCTCTCTCTCTCTCTCTCTCTCTTTTTTTCAGGGAGGGAAAATAAGGGCTCTAAGGAGTATCATGGGAGGAGGGAAATCTGCCGCGCAGGTGCGAGGACTCGTGGCTCAGGGCCTCGCTTATCGTGTGGTCATGGATGGATCCGGGATGACAGGCTCAGCACCGTACAGTACTTGCATCCCTACGTTCCGCTAATCGAATGGTGTGAGAGGCGAACTGAACATGTGGTTACTGATTCTGTGCATGTAACAGTTATCCTTGAGGCGCACCGTAACATGGCCGGTCATCAGGTGGCCCCTTGAGTGTTGTTTGTAATGAGGACAGATGTCAAGGTGGCCCGAAGCACCGACATGCACATCCTGCAGCGTGAATGATAATGCCCCAGGACGCAACACAACACTCATAGTTGAGATAAACAATGTGTTGAGTGGAAGACGAGGAAAATATTTGAAGTTGACGTCAGAAGGCAGTGATACACGTGAAGAGAAAGATTAAGGCCCGGTTCATACTTCAGGTTTTTAATTGCTGGACGTAGTTTACGTGCGTCTTAAAATCAGTGACTCACAGTATGTCACAGTGACGTCACTCCCTGCATGTGTAGGGTGAACCAGAGCTCACGCGACCATGTTGCTGGAGCAGTGATGACGTCACTGACCTTGAGAGACGCGCATACAAGCTCACATTATTCGGAGCTTCCAATTCTTTCTACGTTGTCTACGTGCGTCTTGTTATCGTGACGTCACGGTAACGTCACGATAACAAGACGCACGTAGACTACGTCCAGCAAAATCGTGAAGTGTGAACCGGGCCTAACTCACTATTTGAGTGTTTATAATTCTCTGATAAAAGGTGCCATTGTATACGAGATTAACCTACCAATTTTACTGCATTTATCATAGCAAAACGTATCTAGGATATTATATAAAACTATGCAACTACTGTGCGTTGGACAGGATAGACCATGGAGGTAGTATGGGTGGAGGCGCCCTCAGCCGCACGGGTTGAAGTCGGTGTACTGTCAGTCAGCCATCTTGCTGTGGGCTAAGGCAGCCCATATAACTCTACTGCCTTCCTTCCCTCCCTCTCTCCTTCCCTCCTTCTCTCCTTCCCTCCTTCTCTCCTTCCCTCCTTCCCTCCTTCTCTCCCTCCCTCCCTCCCTCCCTTACTTCCCTCCTTCTCTCCCTCCCTCCCTCTCTTACTTCCCTACTTTAGAAGGGAAGAAGGGAAAGAGTAAGGTTAATCTGAATGGTGGAATTTGGCGCCTACCGTCAGGAATTCGGGATACGAACACAAATTCCACCTATGTATATATTATAATAGATTTGGGTATATTAGATGTATTAGAT
>JACEEZ010002499.1:0-24911 GCA_016584305.1 Chionoecetes opilio | reverse complement strand
TTCTTACTACAACTGCAGACAGCTTCATCTCTCTCCCTGTTCGTTTTCTTCTTATATTTCCTCCCCATGATGGCTGGTGGGTGTCTGAAACAAAGGAAACAAGTTGTTTCAAATGTAGAATCATTAATATGTTATACTCAAATTAGAAACTAACGTGATATTATTAATAATATTTAATATCTAAAGATACTATACTGTAATACAAAACACATTCAAACATAAAAAATGATAAATATGTAGCTACTCCCGGGTCAATAATAACCATTCTGTTTCACTTAGTGTTCATAACATGCATGCTTCAAAGAATAATTTAATGATGTAATTGCTTAGTGATGGTTCGAACAATGACGAGCCGTCCCCCTCATCAAATGTCCGAATCATCCCAACACTATAAAACATAGAGATGGCTACACTCTACTTCCAAACACGAGAGGTATACGCATTCGTATTTTACGTTAATATCTTCGTTAGGCATCACCGTTTCACCATAATAATACACAATCTGATACTTGTCATATTCATGGAGGTATAGCTTACGACACACATGCAAAATATAACATAGAAGGTGCAAAAAAACATAAAAACTTACCTGCATCAAAAAGTATGGCGCCGGCGACTTCGTTGCCCTGCGAGGTCCTGGTAACAAAGTCTTGCCATTTTCACGCCAGATCTCGCGGCGCTAGGTCCCATACATTTTTTTAGGAAATGCAATGTCCGGACCATCCAACCGTCCGAATTATCACCGCCCTCCCCTACTATAGAGTAGGTACTAAACTGGAGTTTGACTTTATTTTGTTTAGCTTTGTTACGCACACGCTATATTCCTTTCCCATGCTACGAAGCAATGCGTACTACTTCACAATTCCCAAACTATTAGCTTTAAAGTACTACCATGCCTTCTTGACTACCAGTGGCGTAGCTACGGGGGGGCACGTGCCCCTCCATGAGAATCCTGTACCCCCCAGGTGCCCCCCCACTGGCCATGGCTGCCGTATTCTGTATAATGCTCTAATACCCACCACTGATCTGATCTGAGAATATATCCTTCTATGTGGCATCAGAGTGGCCCCGCTTGCCTAGTGCCGCTTGCCTAGATAGATATCCTACCTATCTACGTCACTGCTAACAAAGCAATCCAGTCCTCACCCACAAACTACGTAGCAAAAAAAAAAAAAAAAGATATACTACCCACAATCCTCTGCGACACTGTTAATGAGTTCGAAGTACTGACGAACCCTATCAATAGAAGCTTAAAAAAAATACTATAAAAATCTACCAACACTGTTACTAACTCGTGTTTACTAACATTCAAGACTTAGATAACGTTACAGGTCAAAAATTATTGGTCAAAGGACAACAGGTAATGGCGTGGGAAGGAAATAAGGGAAAGGTTTAGTGTTTCGGAGCAGTGTTGAGTTCCTTGAGTATTCCGGTACGAGCGACAGTCAAGAGCGAGCCCGCGAGGGGGCAGGACGTGTGTGCAGGCAGCTGGGAGCAGGAAGAGTGCGAGTTTTGGCCAAACGTTATATTTTGTTGCTTTTCTTCATATTTCTGCAGCGTAAGTTAAGTAGAGAGAGAAAGGGAGGGAGTGGAAGAGAGAGTGAGAGGAATGAGTGGGCAGTGGTGGATCTAGGGGATGGCCACGGCCACCCGGGCCCACCCCCTGAAATCTCATTGGCCACCCCTGATCTGAGTCAGAGGTCTAATGAAAATGCAACCAGTTCTTTTTAATGGCTATGCCAGGGCCACCCAACTCTAGATCTGTGTCCAACCTTGGCCACCCTTGTCAACATTTCCTGGCGGCGCCACTGTGAGTGCTAAGAGGGAGGGAGGGAGAGAGAGCTAACTTGTGATTTGAGGTCGTTTAGTCTTCCCTGCAAAGTAATGGCTGTTGCCTCGTTATCTTTCTACCTTATATAACGTTAGATCGGCTATAGCCAGTGGCGTAGCTACGGGGGCCACGTGCCCCCCCCATGAAAATCCGGAGCCCTCCAGGTGCCCCCCCACTGGCCATGGCTGCCGTAATCTGCTTGGACCTGTGACTGACGATATGCCCCAATACCCTTCTTATAACGTTTTTTTTTTTACTACATCACAAAGGACTGGCCAAGCACACAAAAATTAACTTCGAAAAAAATTAACTTCGAAAAAAAATTAACTTCAAAAAAATTAACTTCAAAAAATTAACTTCTGAAAAATTTCACTTCTTAAAAAATGCACTTCGAAAAAATTCACTTCGAAAAAATGCACTTCGAAAAAAATGCACTTCTGTTAACTCTTGTCCATCTGATATTCTCTTCTTCACCTCTCCAAAAGGTCTTTTGGTGTCTCCTCTGTCATGCACTCATCTCTGTTCTCTCCACCTCTCTCTTGTCCTGCTCATAAAAAGGATGCCATCAGCATACGCTAAGTAACATCTAACCAAATATCTTGTTTATCACTATAATTTTATGTTGGCCCCAGTCAGAGCTCATCTTATTTTTGTGAGAAAAATAATAATAAAAATAATAAAAAAAGGTATTTGAGATCCGGGGCTATTAATAAAACATTTGGGGCTACACAACTCAATGCCCAGACCTAACTACGCCCCTGTCCAGGGGTTATAGAAGCAGTCGCGGCTGTATTTATTTTCAATTCCCTGGTTGCCAAAGATATCCTCAGGCAGGGCCGGTTATATAAGGGGGCGATTGCTCCGAGCCCCCCTGCCAGAGGGGCCCCCCAGACCTCCTTTATAAAAGAATGTAATATAAAATTAGTTCTATTATTGAAAAAAATTAAGTGTGTGGACTCTGGAGGCATCAGGAAATAGAGACAGGGGGTCCCGGGTGCCCCTCATTTCAAGGCAGTGCTCCCCCTTTGAATAACTTGATTAATTGGTAACATGCTGAGAAAAATTAGCAGTGTTAATCTAAAAATGCCTGTTGGTACCTAGAACTGAAGCAGGTACCCAGATGTAAGAACGGTTGGTGCCCGCTTTCTGAGGCGCTTTTTTTTCTGATATCAATTGCCAAGTGCTGGTATGTCCTGGCTTCTGACCTCTCGTGTGTAATTGATAGCTAACGGAGGCCCAAACCGTTTCCTTATTTAGTCGTTAACCGTCACTCTCCATCAACTGTCAGCAGCACACTACAGCCATTGTTTTCCCTTATACCCCAACCAGCCCATAACGCATCGTGTAAGGACTCATCTTGATATTCCTAGTAAAGTAAGCAGAACCAAGTGTAGATCTATAGATACGTGTGATAGTGACGGCCAAAGGAACAGATAGACATTTGTCTTTTGTTGTTTGATGGTAGCAGGTTCCAGGGTCTCAGATGAGCGGTTCTGTCCCTGGTTGTAGGAGGCAGAACCCAGCAGCAACCTCAGCAGCGCCCATTTCACGTCTTTGACGGTAGACCCAATGGAATCCGAGAAGAGTCCTTGGAGACTTTCAGAGCCTTGCGGAAAATATGTTGCGTCATCTTTCCTCATTTAGATCAGTTTTAGATCCCTTAATCAGCCCAGTGGATGATCCCAGAGTCCATATGATTTTGCCTTGATAATGGACACCGACCTTCGCTCCACTCTGGCGACAGGACAGGGTCCTCTATTTTTTGTTTTATTTTTTTTTTTTCCCTGTTCCTTAACTAGATATTTTGTTATAACTTTTGATTTGTTTGCTGTGACATTAATCTGTGTTACCGTTTGGAGATTTAGTTTGATATCCAATCCGCGTCCGTGAGATCTTAGAGGGAGACCTACACCAAAAAGACACACAATGGCAGCTTGGTACAGTAAGTCCCAGTTTGTTTCTCATCTTTTTCCTTTCATAGGATTATGGGGATTAACCCCCATGGATAATCAGGATATTTTGCATCTCTGCCCCTCAGGTCCAGGAAAAGGTGAATCCGCCCCCATCAAGGAGGAGTGGTAGTAAGGGGAGAACAAAGCTTTACCAACATTTTTTTTCTCGCGTCCTTTCAGTACACATGTAGCAAAGGGCTGTTATAGGTTTGTACACACAAAAATAGACAAGTTGCCAGTGATGAAAGAGTCACAAGAGATGGATATGTTCTTGTAGACGGATTAATCGCTTACTTCAAACCATCCACTAATTCTTTACTTAAAGTTACCTAGTTGCATTTTTCCATTTCCATTCCATGAATATCAGTACAAAGAGATTGACATGTTTCTGGGTTCTTGAGTGTGTCAAGAGTATGTCCGTTGAGTAAATCTTGCGGTAATCAGTCCACTACTTCCGCCCTCTCCCTGCCTGTCCCAACCTTCCAACCTACTCCTCCGGACAGCACATCCGTATTCTTGCTTTGTGCTTGCCTCAGTCTTCTCATATCCTTGAAATCCTTCCTTGCTCAGGGAATGCTGGAGCTCCGTGCAGAAGAGGCAGAAACCTCTGTCACCCGTACTCAGGTCCTTAGGGAGTCAGGCATAGATGAGGTTGACTTTCTGCAGTGCCCACTCCCTTCCCTCAGCCCTCAGAAGCATGTTTTGAGAATGGGGTACCCTCCACCTAACGCTTGGGCACAGAAAGGAGTTTGTTTAATACATTCGATTATTTCATGAATATGAAATCTCACAATTTCAATGAAATTTTATGAATTTTTCTATCTACGGTACCCTTTGCTATGTACTAGATGCATTAATGGACTCCTTTATGCAACCTTGCTAATGTGAGATTGAGCATTCCTTCTACAGGTCCACTTACATCTTGAGGAGAATGAGGGTGATAGGCGCCCCTGTTTGGGTTTTTTGGAAGGAGATGTTGTCGGGCGCCAAGTGGAAAGGTCGGCCACCCGCGAGGGTCCCCGGGTCCCCTCATCCCCCCCCCCCCCGGCGGGGCGGTCCCCGGTCCCCCCCGCCCCGGTCCCCCCCCCCCCCCTCAGCAAGCTTGCCGAACCTCATCGCACGTTCAGGCTGTGTCCTCTCCAACTGGGCTGCAAACTGAACAGGGTGTGTTAAATAGCTTACAATTGTTTCAGTCACCCACAAAATATTGCTTGGCTTAGATTAGTCAGCAGTATCCCATGACCTGCAAGCGCAAAAAAAAAATCAAGGTCCAATCATGACTGTGTTGGAATGCTTACGATTGGCCTTGTTTATAATTTATTTTTATGGGGGAGCAAACAGGAATTATTTAGAAGAGCTTATCAAAAATTCCACAAAGTGCTGCAAACCTCCCCTGTCTATTGCCACAGTGTTTTGCATATTTTCCATATTGCTTGAGTAGTTCTTTTTTTCTCATATTTATAAGCCAATTCTTCCCAAACTATGTGGCTAAAAAAACCTAAGTAATTTAGTTAGTTTTACAAAAATAGAAATTCTGGACATTTCTTCTGATTAAAATGAGTCCCTAGAAAACATTTATAACTTATTCACACAAAAACTGTTAAATTTTGTAGCTACCGACAAATTTTTATTATGGCGAAGTGATCATATTTTTTTGGCTGTTACGACCTTACTTGACTTAATATTTACTCCTCGCCATAGCAGAGTTGTTCAATTGTGGGCGTCGTGACCGCCGTGCAGTGAGAGTGCACGGAGAATTGAATTGTGAGAATTTAGACTTTATCACTGAGATAGACTCCATCGTGAGTCACTCTTTGATCCTTCTGCGACTTTGCGGGAATTCCTGCAAGGACATTGGTTTGATGACTGTTTTTCTGTAATCTGGCCTGAGATGCCGTGAGTGTGGGGAGGGTGTGACACACTTCTTTCCTGTTAATACAGGAGTGAGGCAAGGGCTGCGTGACGTCCCTTGCCCCTCACAACTTTTGTCAAACCATTTGTATGGACTGGGGTGATTGGTCAAGTTGTAGATCAAGTGATTTGTGGAAGTGCTGATCCGTTCCGGCGACCACACAACAATAGTCACTATGCTTGTTTTTTGCCCGAGGTTGCGTTGAAATCGTATCTTTCTTTGCTGAGGGTGAGTCCGCGTGGAGGTCACCTCCACACGCACAATCACTTTTGACATCTATTCCACTTTCGACCCCCGTCAAGGTATCTGTACATGACCGACGTTCCAATTCACTAGCAGTCCTACAGTGTTAAAAGTGATGGGGGGCAGGGACGCCACCTTTGCCTCACTCTGTATTAACAGGAATAAGCTGGATAAACTCTCCCCCTGAACTTCACAGCACTCACAATCCGGGTCCCAGATACAGAACATCCATCAAATCAAACCAGCCTTTAAGACCTATCGGTCTGTTGCTGTTTTGTTGTTTTCCTTTGGTAAAAAAAAAACTCCAATAGTCCCTATGCAGAATCCCTACGACTGTCAACAGCAATATACCCTAGGGTGCGTCATGCACGCACCGAGGTTCTCAAGATAAAACGCCTCTGAGACCCGACACTAGGGCGGCAAGCATCCCCTGTTGAAACTCCACCAGTGCGTGCGGCGGCGTTCCACCAGGATACAAACGAAGCCGTCTAGAATACGGTCCGCTGTTGGCCTAACTGGCTGAACCCAGACTGCCGAGTTTCTCGTGACTGCTTCATTCATATGACTGTGCGATCCATGGTTCGTAATAGATGGGCAATGTAGCCTTGCCTAGGCAAAGAACACGCCTGACCGTGTATGCCGGACGTAATTGTTGCAGTCCTGACGTTCAGGGTTCCCCTTTTTTCCCTTTCAGGTTATAGGACGACCCGTCCCCCTTTTCTTCCCAGTCAGGAGGATGGTACCCGATTGCCACACCGGCAGTATGCGGTCTCCGGCGGATCATGTTGGGCCTCATCACGCCCAGTTTTTGAGGGAGCTCCGCATCTGATATTACAGACACCACTCTTTCATTGCCTTGTCCCACCCCTCAACATTTTTTGTGCTTACGCCTTTTCCTGACTATTTGTCCAGAGGGGTGCGTTTCGGTATATTGGTAGGATCGGCATCCACCTTGCCCGTAATCCAGTGTGTGAGGTCTTCCCAATTTACTTTTTTACTTTTTATATACATCTATAATGCCTGTAGGCAGTGACCCTCACAGGGCTCGGGAATGTATGCCCTGGAGGCTCACTTGAAGGGCTGTGATGGTTGGCCCTCGCCGTACGTGGCGGCAGGGCATGATTTTATATGTGAAGCCGTGTAAGTAGAAGGCTCATGCTCATGCGCCCGGGTGTTGTCCTCCAATCCCACTCGCAATCAAGGAAGAGTTAACCACTATCTGAGTCTGCTACAACAAGGCCTCCCCAATGGAGGGGTCCCACCGTGGAGTGAACAACCTGTTTTCAATTACTACTCGGGCCCAAAGTACTGTTTTGGGAGATGGGGAGTATGAGCCATTTCCCCCATGCCATCCCTCCCAACACCAAGCAAATACACCGCCCGCGATGGGACTTTGAATGGAACTTCTGTCATGTGCTTTAATAGGCGGTTCGGAGGTCATTTACGTTCAAATGGCTCTCGACATCCCGCACGAGTCACTCCTGACATACCTCTCCCTGTCTCTTCTCCCCAGGCGGGTTTCTAGTCCGGCAATGACAGAGCCCTGTAATGGTCCTGGTTCCCCGGCCATCGCTGGCAAAAGCGTCAACTCCTCGCTATTTCTTCTCCAGCGTCTTCGATCGGACAAAACCACGCCTTGACCTCGGGCGTTCCCCAATACACTCCTTGGCAGCCTGGAGCGTCACATTGCAGGTATCCCACGTTCTACAGGGTCTCCTCGGGGCCACCGAGCACATCAAACGTATTTGGAGACTGCCACTGCCTACTCATGGCACATGGTCAGTCCTTCATCTTCCTTAAGATGCAACCATTATGGTTGACCTCTTTGAGATTTCTTCGGACTTGACAGTGAGCTAGTGTAGCACAACAATCCTGTGGATCAGATCAAAAGAACCTCACCACTCGGTGGTATGAGATGCCGGAAACCCTGCAGTTTCTGGAGGATCCTCTACCGCGGTTGCTCGATCTCCTTAGCTCCCCTCCGGCATTTACTATACCATGCCCATATTAAATGGACGAGATCTCGCTCGGCCCAACTCTAAGGAAAACAAGAGTATAGTTTTTTTCCGCAGCCTTGAAAAAATTAAAAAAAAAAAAAAATAACAAATCCGTACTAGTGTTGACTGTTCTCGGTGACTATAGTTTGCGCCCAGGCGATCTGTGAATAGCTGTCAACAGGGCAAAGTCGGCTCTTCCCTGTCAGACCTTGTGATTGTTTCTTTTCTTCTCGGCCCTTAAGTGTTACTCTTGACGCTTGGTTGTGCCCCGCTCTTTCTCCTCCTCAGTAATGGTTTTAATTTCCTCTTTTCTGCGTCTTCATACTTGATCGTTTCCCTCCCAAGACGCGCACCACCTGCAAGTATTATTTACTTTTCTTGATACACGAAGCTTTCCTCCCCTCATAAATACTTCAAATACATCTTTGCAATTTACACATCCTAAGTCTAAGAAGTATGACATGCAGATATGATTTAAATCAAAACTTTAATTAACTTTTTTTCTAATTCTGTCCAAATTTGTTTATCTTAGAATGATTATTCTTATAAATCTGATTAAATTCGCTTAAAAAAAACGGTAAACCATATTATAATGAAATTGAGACGGATGAAGTATTAAATGATTACTTTTGCTTCTGTTTTTACCGTTGAAGATCACAAACCAGAACAGAATCTGCAGCAATCATAACTTAATTCATGAGCACTGCAAATTCCTTACAGTAACTGCAATTGATAAACTTTAAACCGGCCTTTAAACCTTTAAAAGTTTTAACCAAATATCCCCGGCCCAGACTGTATTGCACGAGTTTAAAAAATCGAAATTACCAACTTTTGTAAAACTCTTTCAATCTATTCAAATCCCAAAATTCCCATTAATGTCCTTACGACTGAAACTTGCACTTCAATCAATAACTTATTGATAGGTTTGCTGTGAAATTAATCAGGTTTACTTTGAGTTTATTTTGATATCCAATCCGCTTCCGGGGAGATCTGAGAGGGAAAGCCACACACAAAAAGAACATGCGCATCTTGGTACAAGTAAGCGTCCATTTCGGTTTCTAAATCTTTCTATTCTAAGATTAGGGGATTAACCCCATGGATAATCAGGATATGTTTTGCATCATGCCCCATCAGGTCCAGGAAAGGGTGAAGCCCCATCAAGGAGGTAGTTGTAGTATGGGGTAGACTAGCATTTACCAACATTTTTTTTTTCCTCTGCCTTTCATACACAATGTATCAAAGGGCTGTATAGGTTTTACACAAAATGGACAATTGTATAGAGATTTCAAACTCTGTATAAGGATCACTGTTAATTATACTTCTTATATATATTTATTATATACTTGCTACTTTTTTAACCATAGGAAAATCCCAATGATTCTTTACCCCCAAATAATCATTCTTAGGAAACACTTTGTCCAGTCACTACATCACTATGACTTTGTTTAAAATTATTTACAGACTGAATTCAAAGTTATTCTAGATTTATTACACAACCAATAATTTTTTTACTTATATTTCATTGTACATTTTTTTCATTCCATGATGTCACATGTTCCGAGGGCGCTTGTTCTTGTCTTGAGTAAGTCTTGTGGTACAGTCAGTGCCACTACTCACACTCCCTGACCTCTTAGCCTTCAAACTGCCTCCTAGGAATGCACTCATATTTCTTTTGTGCTGCTCAAGTCCCTTCTCAATCCTTGAAATCCTTGCTCCGGACATGCTGGACTCCGTCAGAAGGCGAGAACTCTGTCACCGGTACTCCAGGTCGAGGAGTAGGCAGAGAGGATGGCTTTCCTCTGCGCTTGCCCAAAGCCTCCTCACCCATCATAGCATGTTTTTTAGAATTGGGGTATTCTCACAACTTACCCTTGGTGCAAAGAAGGAAGTTTGGGTTTAATAACCTATCATTCATTTCATGAATTATTCACAATTTTCAATTTAATTTATGAATTTCCTATGATACTGTACCATTCTATGTACTATATCATTAATGAACTTCTGCCTTTATGCACCCCCTAAAGTGGACATCTTCTCCAGGTGACCTTACTCTTGAGGAGAATGAGGGGTGATGAGGCGCCACTGTTTGGTTGTAAAGAGTGTTTGTCGGGCGCCAAGTGGAAGAGTCGCCACCAGCGGTCCTCAGCAGCCTTGCGAACCTCTGCACGTTTAGGAGCTGTGTCCTCTCCAACATCTTCCTGCAAACTGCCGGTGTGTTAACAATATCTTTATCAATGTTTCATAACCCACAAAATTTGCTTGGCTTAGATTATTCAGAAAGTATCCCTGACTGCAGCGCAAGGTCCAATCATGACTGTGTGGAAGGCTAAACATGAGGCGTTGGGAGTAATTATTTTGGGGGGAAGCAAACAGGATATTTTAATAAGAGTTTAACTCCACCTTGCACATCAAACTCTTCTTAGAATATTCTATCACATAGGCTGCAAGCATTCCCCTGTCTATGCCACATGTTTTTCCATATGCGTAATTTTTTTTTCTCATTTTATAAGGCCCAAACATTTTTAACATGTTGCGGAAAAAAAAAACCAAGGGCATTATTTAGTTTTATAAAAAATAAATTCCGGGCATTTATTCTGATTAGAAGAAATATCCCTAGAAAGTTTATAACTGAAATATTTCTACAAAATCTTAAAATTGGAGCTACAGAAACTTTTATATATTCAAAAGTGATCAGATTTTTTGTTACGAAGTACTTGACTTAATTAAAACTAGTCATATAAGAGTGGTTGTGCAATGGTGTCGGTCGGTGACCGGTGAGGCAGTAATTAATGGCAAGGAGAATTGAATTGTGAGAATTTTTAAGTCACTGTGAGTGACTACATCGTGAGTCCACTCATGGGATCTTCTGCGGCTTCGCGGGATTCCTGCAAGGACTATTTGGTTTGATGACTGTCTTAAACTCTTGAACTGAGAAGAGTGCTGTGAAGTGTGGGGGAGGTGTAATCCTTTTACTCCATTATTCTTTTTTCTGTAATACAGGAGTAAGGGCAAGGTTGCGGTCCCTTGCCCCCTCACTTTCAAACACTTTATTGACTTGGTCTTGGGTAACGTTGTAGATTCAAAGTCTTGTGTGGAGCATCCCCTCATCGGCAACACACCAAGATCACTGATTCTTGTTTTTTTTTTTCCGATGATGCAGTAATCTTTGCCCGAGTCGACGGGAGGTCCTGGTGATGGCTCTTGGGCGCTGCACAACGAGGAAGGCAAAGCCTTTTTGTGTTTTTTTAGGTTCCTGGCTTAAGACCGAGGTCCCAGTTTTGGAGGCTTACTAAGATGCAAACAGTACAGTCTGTTCATATTTCGTGCGGCGAGAACCTTGAGATCTTGACAAGTCTTGATGCAGCATACCTTGGTATCGCAGTCCAGATAACGGCCAGGTCACTCCAAGAAGTCTTACGGCGGATTTTGGCATTGCCCACGTGTTATGGACTCGCTCAGCAGGAGTATTTTTGGCGTGTCGGTAACTTGTGACAGAAGGCCAAGATCCGGATTTTTAAGTCCGGCTTGTGATGCCCTGTCTTACTCTAGTGGATGTGAGACATGACACTAAATGCACTTGAAGAAGCGAATCGATGCCTTTGAAATCATGGGGTAATCGCTGGGATGATTACGTATCAAATCAGCATTGCAGCACCGCTGAGACTGAATCAGGGCTATTAACCTGCTTAGTCCGTCAGCGCCAACTTCGTCGGCTATATGGGGCATGTGGCACGCTACCCTGAAACTCGATACAACTTCCCATCGGTTGTATCTGTAGAGAGACATCCTGGCGTGTAGGAGCCAAGGGGGAGGCCACAAGGCTCGTGGCTGGGGCAAGTTTGATGTTTTCCTGTCAAGAGCTTCTTGGTATGGGAAAGGATTCTCATGGGGACTCGCGCGTGGTGACCCCCGTGAGTGGCGTCCCGTAGGGTGGGCGAGGCGACTCGGCCCACCGGCGTATGCCCAATGAATTTATTGATGATATTGCTATAAACAAATATGGAAAAGCATATCATTGTTCCCGGAGGATCGCAAATGTACCTTTGTGAGATTCGAGTCATCAATCATTGGGGCACACGCTGGGGGGGGCGGCCCCCGCGTCGCGCCTCGCCCCCCATACGATGCGCACTCCCGGGGGTCAAAAGCAGTCAGTCGTAACACGCATCAGGCAACAACATCGTACGGTCATACACCATCAGGCAACAACAGCAAGCACAGTCAGTAACACCACAGGCCAAACCAACAGCAGTAACAGTCATACACAACCACAGGCACACACAGTAACATCAGGTAACAACCACAGGCAACAACACAGTACAGTCAGTAACACCATCAGGCAACACCATCAGTACAGTCATAACACCAGTCAGGCAACAACCGCATACAGTCAGTCAACACCCAGCAAACAACAGCAGTACAGAGTCAGTAACACCAGCAGGCATACAACAAGCAGTACAAAGTCAGTACACCAAGCATGCAACAACAGCAGTACAGTCAGTAACAACCACGGCAACACCAGCAGTACAGTCAGCCAACCACCACAGGCAACACAGCATGTACAGAGTCAGTAACACCAGCAGCAACAACAGCAGTACAGTCAGTAACACCACAGGCAACAACAGCAGTACATTCACTAACACCACAGGCACACAACAGCAGTAAAACAGTTCAGTAAACGCAAGTCAACAACAGCAGTACAGTCAGTACACCGACAGGCCACAACAGCAGTAACAGCTCAGTAACACCACAGTCCACAACGCAGTACAGTCAGTACAGCACAGCCAAAACAGCACCACGAGTAGAAGTCGCCAGCAAGGGAAGCAAGGATCGGAAGTATCTAGGGGGAACACACAATGGGGAAGTTTTTTCTAATAACTCACGCTCAAGCCTGTTTCTCGCGCTCTCTATCCTCTGCACCTTTGAGCGTGCAATGATTCTATCATTTACCGTAATTTTCCTGTACTTTTTCGGGACATCTCAATTACCCTTCAATACAACAACTGAAACAAGTTCTTAAAAAAATGTAGTTTTTTAATCATTTTGTTTTTTCAGCACTTGAAGAAAATATTGGCAAACATAGAATACATGCAAAACTCAATTTCTTAAAATCCGGCATTTCATGGAAACCTGCACGTTTAAGCTGATAAGCTTCAGGAAGTATGTACTTGTATGTAAGTTTTCCGCCGAGTACCTGTTTTGAATGTGTCCCTGTCTTCTCTTACCGACGACATTTAAACCAAGAGTATTTAAGTAAGTTGGCACCTCAACGAAACGTCCTCTATCGAAATACAATACATGGGTCTTGTTTACTTGTTGTCTTGAAAAAAGAGCGGGCTGCACGGACGCATGCAGCCGCCGTTATCTATCTTTGGGCCTCACCCTGATCATTCCTGAGGAGACAGGTCAACTACGCCAGCCTGTAATGAGCACCATCGGACATCACCAGGGCTCATAGTGTTTCCCCAAGGTAGCCTCGCAGCGCCCTAAAACAAGAACAACAGATCTCTTTTCCCCCCACCGTGGATAAGAAGAAGTGACTGATATCAGATCCCGACATCGGGAAATGGTTTCTTCGGGAGTATGGCTGAACGCCACAACTATTTCTTGGCTTTAATATGTTCGTTCGCAAAAGAGACAGACCCACATTAAAACATGTACTCGGCGAAAGCTTACATACAAGTACATACTTCCTGGAAAGCTTCATTCAGCTTGGAACGTGCAGTGTTTCCATGAAATTACTGATTTAAGAATTGAGTTTTCAAGTATTCTATGTTTTTGCCACTATTTTCTTCAAGTGCTGGAAAAACAAAATGATAAACTACATTTTTTTATTAAGAACTGTTCAGTTGTTGTATTGAATGGTATTCTGATATGTCCCCAGAAAATGTGTACAGGGATTTTACGGTAAATGATAGATCATTCACGCTCAAAGGGCGTGGATGTGAGATGCGCGAGAGACACTGGCGGCTTGCGTTGAAAACTCCCATTGCATGGAGTGTGGGTAATGAATGAGTCACGCTGACGCTAAGGATGGTGAGGTATGAGGGGGGTGTAGGTGCGCAAGGGTGGCAGAGTCCATAGTCCAAGCACAGTTTTCATTATGGCTCGCTACAAAGTGAATGGCGCCCCCTTACCTCACCGTGATCTTGTTTAATCGCGATGACCACTAAGCCAGCGATTATGATATATAGTGGCGGTGGTGCGCGGCGGATGCCTATGATCACGGAGGCGTGTGCTGCAGTGTGTCGGGAGTGCCAGCAGAGACGCCCACAATGCAACAATCTGCTCCTCCTGTCACTCCACTGCGCGACCTTTTTTGACGAACTCCTGACTTTCCCTGGACTCCTGAACGACTCTCCTCACGCCTCTCCTTCCTCCTCCTGCTTTGCCCCCTGGCCTGCTGGGTCCTTCAAGGCAGCCATGGACGCACCTCGCCACCGAAACCCTCTCCTCCTTCACCTCCTCGTCTCCTCCTTCATGTGACCTGTGGTTAGTTGCGTCCTGTCGACGTGTGAAGATGTGTGGTGGATCGAGTAAGCTGTATTTGCCGATTGCATGCCTCCCTCTCCTCTGTACGATAAATTATGAAGACTTTATCTTTTTTTGCGTTTAATTAAACCCTTACGCCTATTTCTTTGTTTCACTCGTTTATTCTATTCATTTTTTTCTGCGCGTTAATATAGTAAGCTTGATAAGACGCAGGCGGTGGGTTTCTAGAATAACCTTTTTTTTTTTTTTTTTTTTTTTTTTTTTTTTTTAATTATTATTATTATTCTAATCGCAGGTGATGACATAGGATTTAGTATTCAAAACCTGTAAATTTGTGCAAGAAATATCACCTACATGAAAAAAAGGTTGATTTTTATGATACGATTTGGAATGAGCAGATGTTTCCTGCTTGACTATATAGTATTAGCAGGTGTTCTGTTGCGAGGGTAATGCGCGCGGGAATCCTATACTATAATAAATTAGTCATACTTAGTTTAGGTTATAAAATATAATGGGTTTATAAATATAAATGACTATAATTAGGGCTACTAGAATCGGGTATAGGCAAAGCCGTCTCTATGTAAAAGCCTGCGTCTGGGAGAGCGGGATGGACGTGATCTCCCGTAGCAGAGTCATGAGTGCTTCCATTTTAGGGTAAAATAACCCTAACTAGGTAATCAGACCCTTCCTAGGGTACGGTTAGGGTAATGCTAATCTAGGGTAATTATAGGGGTACTCAGGTGTTTGTAGTTTTTTTTAAGTTCAAATTCCAAAGGATTCGATTGACGAAAATCAATGTTTAATTTTCATTTTTTGTACACGGAAACTTTATTTTATGTAAGGCCTAAGAGCGGATAATCTCTGTGTCACCCTTAATAAGATCCCCGTTTTCTGGTCGGCTCTGCTCTAGGGCGGGTTTAGTATTGCCAGATGACGAAAATTTGTTCACACAGAATGACGAAAATTGGTGAAATTTCAAGCTTCCTGGTGAAAAAGAGAGTTTGTGAAACCAAACAATATATGTGAATCTGTGAAATTGTTAATGACCGTCCATTATTTGATATATTATTCAAATATCAAATGCAACTAGAAAGCTCACCTACAAGGAATCTAGGCATTATATGCGTTACTGTAGCTATCAGTGGCGTACCCAGACATTTTGAAAAGTGGTGGACCAAAGCGAAAACAAGAGCCGTTTTAACGAAGTCGTGTTTTCACGGGAAATAGGCGAAAAAGTTACATATTTTGGTGTGGATTAGGTATTTTGACATGAACATTCCAAAAAAGGCATCCTTCTGCAAGAAAAAAAATGAGTCTGGAGGAACGACTACTTTATATACGAAAGTTTATATCTGGCACAAGATAACAAAAAAAAAAGAGTATACATTTTTTTTTTTTTCGTTTGTGAATCTATTTATTTATTATTAATTTATTCTTTGGCAAAAGGGGGGGGCCTGACCGCATGCCCCCACACCCCCCTCTTCCGTACGCCACTGGATACTATCATGTCTCTCGTTCCTGTCTCTAACGTTAGCTGTGTAAACGTATTTTTCACATATTACCGTGTGTAAACCAAATACGAAACTAAATGTCAAATAACGGGCATGATAGACATATATGTGCGCTTCGATTACATTCGGGATATGAGGAATTTGTTGCACTAAATTTGAAATTATACACCGAATAATAACACTATATTCGCCACTGCACTAATGTCGCCAGGCGTCCATATACGTATTTCGAATTTTCGCATCACTACAGACTTGTGTGTGTGTATATATATATATATATATAATAATATATATATATATATATATATATATAAATATATAATATATATATATGTGTTATAGTATATATATATATATAGGTATATAGATATATATAATAATATAAATAGGAAGCGAAAGTGTGTGGTGTCTGTGTGTGTTGTGTGTCTGTGTGTGTTTTGTGTCCGCGATAGGTGCCCGGCCCCCGTGGCAAATCCCATCACTATGGCAACAGTTTTTGGAACCAGCTCCCGAGCATGCTTCATTTAAAAAAAAGCCCACTTATGGGATGATCCGATCATTTTTTTTTGTTTTTTTTTTTTTTTGTAGCCTTTAGGCGAGAATTGTGAAAAAAAATGTAGGGTTCGAGATTGAGGAACCCTTGATGTAGGGTGTATTGGGTAATGGGGGATTGAATGGGGTGGGGGTGATGGGTAGGGTTGGGGTGATGGGTGCGTGAATGTTGATGGGTCTGTGTTTGGGGTGATGGCTGCTGGGTAGGGAATCTGTGCTGGGGAGTGGCCTGGGTTGTGTGGGTGTGGGTAATGGGTGAGTGAATGGGTGGGGGGTGACTGGGTAATGGGTGAGTTGCATGGGTGTGGGGTGCATGGGTAATGTGTGCAGTGACTGGATTGGGGTGATGTGAAGTGGTTTGGCGTTAATAACATACTTTCCTACATCCTCTGCGTTTCAGGAAAGTTAAGAAGGGAGCTATCTGGAGAGTCCCTGTGTTTGGTGGTCCGAAGGCCCACCAAAGAGTCTCATAATGGCATTTTTTTATTTTTTTTAATATTTAAAAAAAATTTACGGTTTTTTATTTGATAATATATAGACAACCATTTCCGAAGATAACAATCTATCTTTTATACTGATACACCTATATTCAGGTACGAAATAACCCCGATTTCATTGATGTTATAGTATTTAGTTTAAACGCTAATTTATCATGGCTGCTAATTCTTTATCAAAGACAAAATATAGCAATGGAAAGCTAACTCAAAATTCCGCTTTCTTATTGGATGTTCTCCATGTAATGTTTTCGAGACAATATAGAATGCGAAGAGGTTTAAGTTTCAAGGCCTATTTCTTGAGAAATCTGCATAATGTGGCATTTCTTTAGTGTTTTTACGGGTTTTTTATTTGATAATATTATAGAGACAACATTTTTTCCGAAGATAACAATATAATCTTTTATTGATACATATAATTAGGTCGGTAAAACTTGTCATCCCTCGGTGGCCTCGTACAGACTCCGTCCATTACGTCCTCAATCTCTGCGCAGCTGTATTTACAACACAGACGGTACTTTGGTAGAGGGCGGAATCTATATATAGTTGAGCTATGTTTTTGCATATTCTAGTTCTGAAATTATAAAAGTTTCAATAGTATCTTATCGAGAAAGACAAGTGATAAGAGGTTCCGAAGTAAGAATTGAGCAGGTAGAACATAATGCCTTTGAGATAGGGTGACGGTTTAGTGTATGCAATATTATTATGGTTAACCATGACCCACTATAGCTCTGATTTACAGTGGTCTATGGGTTAACCCTACACGCAGTGACTTTTTTTACCTCGCGTGCACAAGCCAGCCGGCAAATTTACTCCAAATCGCCTGTTTTCCCCTTCTACCAATAATTGTAAACAAACTGCTGAAGCTATCAAGATACAAAGGAAACTCATCGTTCATTTAATCTTTTCGTTACGTTACGCAATATCACCTAACGCTAGAGGGCCAGGGTCATATAGTGGCTTTATAGGTGCTCATGGTTTCTTTCACAGTGAAGTGAAGAAGTAGAGTGTTATTCGCCTCTCGCTGGAAGGGAGGCTAGATAAATTCTGATGGGGATGAAAGGTGGATGTAGGTTGTTGTTAAGTAACAGGAACTACCACGTGTAGGTCTCACGGGCCCTCTTGTAGCTTCCCTTGTTTTCCTTATGTTCTACCGAACCTGAATGCATCAGATTTAGCGTTCCACTGTTCCGTATGTCCGTCACTGAACGGAAATCTCGCGGACTGCCAGGACTGAGGTGATCGTGCCCTAAAATTTACTTTTCCATTATAAGACGAACATTTTTCTTTAGTTTTTGAGGCATAAGCGGTCCCCTAATCCGAGTGTGTGTGTGTGTGTTGCAGGGTTTTTGCGGGCGGCGAGGGGTCGGCGGGCGAACGCCAGAGACGGCCTCACTCTCGTTATCCAACCCATGAAGCGTGCAGCTGGTGGCGGGGAAGCACGAGAACGCCAACGTCCCTTCCCCTCCTGCTCAGGTAAGACAGGAAAAGGGAGGCTTGGAATTTCTTGTAAATCTGCCTAATTCTCACCCTTCTCCTGGTTCACTGACGAGTCACTTTAACTGTTTTTAGTTTTAATACAAGGTAAACAATCCTGCCCCCTTGCTGCTTACTGACTGAGATTGTTGATGCCCAGGAGAAGGGAAATAGTTCGGTTTTTCCTTCATTTTCAGTTGTTATTTGATCATAGTTAACCATATTATCAAGTAACATAGCATAATTTTAAGCATGAGACCCTTAAGATATGAATAAAATTTTCGCCTTGTTAAGTAATCGCTCCACCCATTTCATCATTCCTCCCTGATTTTTTATTTAGTTAGACTATAGACCATTAGCGGTGTATCAACATATTTTTCACTTTTGCATCCAGTCGAGCCCTTTTTTAATATCCGCATAAAATCTTTAAATTTCCTTCCTCCCCGAGCTTCGAAACGCTGCTGGTCAACTGGCAGACATACCGGCCACGGCTCGGTGCGTAAACATGAATGAAGGGCTCCTCCCCCCGCGCTGATCGTAAACACAAGAATAAATATAAGTAACTTGAAGATTTTTGGGTGTTTCTGATAGATCTTTTTTTTGCGATATGCCACATGCATGCATCCTTTATGGGTGCAGCCAAGACAGGCCCCCTGTGCCTATCAAGAAAAGTTTGCACACGTTTCCGAGGGCTGATACGACAACGTTTAAATGTGTTGAAAGATTAGTGCCGGGCGGACTAGGGCAGATTGGAACGGGAAGTTGAAAATTTGTGCAGGATTGTGGTGATACACACCCACACCCACCACATACAACACATCCACACCCTCACACCACACCACACCACACAACACACTACGACACACACACACACACACACACCACACACACCCACAACACACACACACCCACACCACACACACACAGACACCACACACACACACACCCAAAACACACCCACCCCACACACCACACACACACACACACACACACACCCACACCACCACACACACACACAGCAACACCCACAACACACACACACACACACACCCACACCACAACCACACACACACACTCCCCGCACACACTCACTCACATCACTCCCGGATGCTGTTGTATTGCTGTGTGTCACCACCATACTATCACCAATTGTTTGTGTAAGGGGTTGTTTGGTGTAAGGGGTTGTTATGTGTAAGGGGTTGTTGTGTGTAAGGGGTTGTTATGTTTAAGGGGTTGTTGTGGGTAAGGTGTTTGTTGTGTCTAAGGGGTTGTTTGTGTGTAAGGGGTTTGTTGTGTGTAAGGGGTTGTAAATGTGTGTAAGAGGGTTTTGTGTGTAGGGGTTGTTTGTGTGTAAGGGTTGTATGTGTGTAAGGGGTTGTTGTTGTGTAAGGGGTTTTGTTGTAAGGGGTTTTTGTGTGTAAGGGGTTGTTGTGTGTAAGGGGTTGTTGTGTGTAAGGGGTTGTTTGTGTGTAAGGGTGTTGTGTGTGTGTCAAGGAGGGGTTGTTGTGTGTCAGGGATTTGTTGTGTGTAAGGGGATTGTTGTGTGTAAGGGGTTTGTTGTGTGTAAGGGGGTTGTTGTGTTTAAGGGGTTTGTTGTGGTGTAAGGGGGGTTGCTGTGTGTAAGGGTTGTTGTTGCCGCTAACACTGTTCGTTCCGCCTCGGGATTTCTGGTTTAAACATACTATATGGTTGGGCTCCCATCACAATCTTGAGGTTCGTTTTCCTCATAGTTAACGGGAGCAAGCGTCCAATTTATATTTCGTTCTCAGATTGAGCATCGTACTCTAGAATCTTTCACTAGCGACAGAATTCCTGTCTGACAGCCGAAAGTTACAATCGCTTCATCATAACATTTGCCGACATGATCGTCGACAGATGTTTACGATTAAGCGGTTCCTCCTCTGCCGTCATCAATAACCTTCGTATCCCTGTTGGAGGGAAGATTTTTTTTTTCGCGCGCTTTTTTTTTTATTTACAAAAGTCGTGTTTTAAACCGGAATAAGGCCTAGAATCATTATTTTTGTTGTAAATTAGGTGTTTTTAAATGTACATAAATCAGAGGTGGGGCACTAAATATTACATTGAAGGTATTCAAATCTAAAATACATGGGATTATTTATTTTAAAGTAGCTAATACTAAATACATTATTTACGAATGTATTTAATAACTAAATACATCAATTGTATTTAAGTACATCAATTGTATTAGATGCTTTGTATTTAAATACATTTGTAAATACATTTTAAATTCAAACAAATTTTAACATTTCCGAACAAAATTGAATTTCCTTTAGGATTTAACATAAGAACATAATAAAATAAAGAAGCTACAAGAGGCCGTGAGTGCCTCCACGTGTGTGAGTTCCTGTTACCTAACCTACCTACATCCAGGTGGCTGTCCCTGCGCTTGTGTGGACGGCCCTGGCGAACCCTAACTTCGCGCACCCCCCTCCCCCCCCTTCCCTGTTTACACAATAATGTCAAAATTTCAACAATAAATATATTTTTAATCAAGATATTTAGAAACCAAAAGAGTAAATCCGTAGCATTTCAAGAATGCTCAATTATAAATAATATACAGTATATAGAAAACAATAATAACAACACAAATTACCATATACTAAAAATTTAACTTAAATTATATTACTAGCATCAAAACCCAACACACAAACAATAGAGAAAATTGTTGTTTTATACATACTATAGAATAGAGAAGAAATTAATTACTCTATAGAATATGTATTATACAATTGTAAGAAAAGCAATGTAGAAGGACTCCTCATCCTGACTAGTGCCAGAGGGTGTTTCAAAAATATTTCAGAAGTGCCCTGAATTTCCTTTAAACCTTTTAAGACATATGTGCAATTAATAACTGTTGACAAAAATATATACTCTGTCAGGGGTTTTATCTTTTCAATCACATTTGGCTTCCACTCATTGAATTTTATAAGTAATCATGAAGTCTTAATGACACGTGTGGAGGAATATATTTTTTGTTGTTATGTAAATGATTACTTTCATCAAGGTTAAAATGACGAAATAGGGAAGGCAGCAGGTGCGCACGCCAGGTAAGGGCATCCATAGCGCTAGTAGAGTTGCCCATACGTTCAGGATTTTCCCTGACATGTCCGATTTAGGTGTCCAAAATGCAGCGTCCGGGGGTGAATTTGAAAATTTTCGCATATGTCCGGAAATTTTCAACATTCCATTACCAATTGTTCATAAAAATACATTTTTTTGGTATAACTTTATTGACGAGAGAGGAGTAGAGAGAGAGCGAGAAGGGGTGCGGCAGTGTGTGTAGCTACGGGGGGCACGTACCTCCCCCTGATATCCGTGGCCGGTGGCCCCCCACTGGCCCATGCTCTGCCGTATTCTGTTAATGCTCTAATAACCCACCAGTCCACCACCGATCTGATTGAGAATATGGCCCTTATACCCTTCTACATTAGAGGCATTCAAATGTCCTCCGTTTGCCTAGTGCCCACCCTATTGATAGATACCTAGCTAACGCCACTGCTTAACAAGCAAGCCAGTCCTTTCAACAACCACAAACTACTACCAAAAAAAAATATATTCTCCTACTAAGTCATTTGCGCGTTGTTAACGAGTTCGAAGCACTATAAACGAACACTATCAATATAAGCTTAAAAAATACTTCAAAATATACACACTATTTACTAAACTCCCATTTGCTAACTTTAAGATTTGACTAACGTTTACAGGGTCAATAATTGTTGGTCAAGAAGTCACGGGTCATGGCTGGGAAGGAAATAAGGGAAAGTTGTTAGTTGTTTCGAAGCAGGTGTTGAGTTCCTTGAGCTATTGCGGTACGAGCGACAGTCCCGAGAGCGAGGGGGCAGGACGTGTGTGCAACTGTGCTGCAGCTCGGAGGAAGAGGGGTGATATTTGGTCAAACAACGCCTTTATTTTTGTTGCTTTACTTCATATTATCTGTCAGCGTAAGTAGAAGAGAGAGAAAGGTTAGGGAGTGGGAGAGAGTGATAGTAATGAGTGAGGCAGGGGTGGATCTAGGGGGGCTACGGCCACCCATGAACATTTATTGTCATTGGCCACCCCAATTCCGAGTCAGAGGGTCTATGAAAATTCAGTCAACCATTTCTTTTCAATGGTTATGGCCTTGGCCACCACACACTAGATCTGTTCGCGACTTTGGCCACCCTAGGCTGCGAGAAATCTGGCGGGTTTACTAGACTGTTGTCGAAAAAAAAAGACCTTTCCCCCCCCTCCCCCTACTCAAAAAAAATCTGGGTCCGCCCCTTATAATAGAAGTCATTTCAGTCAGCCTAACACCATGGTTGGACTTTCTCTTATTGAGGTCAGAACATAGGATAGTCATACAATTAAAGAAGTCATAATGATGTCCCACCAAATTCAGTAATGGGTAGTTAGGTTTAAGGTTTTGTTGCAGGGCCTACAACACTTGCAAATTGCAATGATGCATCAATTACTGTTTGAATTATGCAATGCAATCTGCTAATCTGATAATTTCGCCCTATGGTAGTAGCATAGCAACGCAGTATAACAACGATTGCGTGTTATATTTTTAGCATTAAGCCTATTTTACTGTGCATGCATCACATATCATACTGAGAGATGACATAGATGCTGCCCACCTTTATCTCCTCCGCGTTTCTCCTCCTCTGTTACTTAGGCCTTTGTCGCCTTGTTTTCCTTGGCCCTTACGCTGTAATACATTTGTCAACTCACATCATCCTCTTTTTCATTTTTTTGCTAACTGGGCACCTGATGGCTTAGACCTTTTCTGATCCATCTTGTTTTGAACGCTTGCACTCCCCAACCGATGTCAATATAAACTAAAGGACACTAGACTAAAATCTATGGAATATGAAAGCGACTGCGGAAGCCGACACGCTACTCCAAAAGTCCTGCGCACAATCACCTTGATCAGCGCAGGCGCTCCACTTGGCGCGCCATTAGTTACAAGCATCTTAATTAAATTTTAACACACGTCCAACAAATAATTTATCCTCTGACATATACACTAGAGCTAGTATAACTATTACTTCATTAACATCATTATTTAGTATTATTATTATTTTATCATTATTTGTATATCTCTTTTTTCGGTCACTCCTGCGCCTCCCTCGACGATTCCGCCCTGGCGATTGCCCATGTCGCCCATTCCTAGACGTCAATGCCTACTCCACCTTTCATACCCATCCATGAACCTATCCATACCCTCTTAAAGCTCTCTACATGACTCCGCACTAACTACCTGTCTACTGATTCCTTCCAGGTCATTCAACCACCCCTATGTGTGACCATTTTTCTCCCCTATTTCTTTTTTATATTAGCTTTTTCAGCTTGAATCCGTTACTTTCTTGATTCTAACCCTGGTTAAAAGCCCGTAAGAACTTTTCCTACCTCTCCTTTATTAATCCCTTTATTCACTTAAAAATTCTATCTGATTCGGCCCCTTGCTCGCCTGCGGCTCTCGAGTGAGTGTAACTTTAATAGCTCCAATCTCTTCTCATAAATAATAAGTTTACGCATGCCCTTGATAATTTTGGTCATCCTTCACTGACTAATTATAACAAGCTATATTCCCATCCTGTAATATGGTACCCTAACTGAACTGCATAGTCTAGGTGAGGTCTGACTAAGCCAGTAAAGCTTTAGAATAGCTTCCGCACTTCTCCTTTTTAACCCTTCTGATAATGAATCCTAACACTCTCTTAGCTCTATTTACTAGCCTCATATCATTGTTTCCTTTCCTAGGTCGGAGGTCTGGGGCTCACCCTCACGTTCCAGATCTTTTCCACCTTCTGATCTTTTCAGCGATACATTGCGTATAGTTTATCTATTACAGGGTTTTTTCTATCACCTTCATAGAAAAAAACCCTGGTAATAGATACCCATACGCAATGTTCCTTAGATTTTGATAAATGATTCGTCGGCACTGATTTCCTTAGATTTGTGTTTCCCTTATAAATTTCCTCTCAGCGCCTAAATTTCCTCCTTGAAATCAGGATATTTCCTTGCCAGGTGGTCACCCCTGGTTCACTGTAACATACAGGGTTTCAAGATAGTTGGGGGCGGGTTTATGGCCATTATTAATCTTGATAAAAAAGTATTTACTTTTAATATAAATGTATTTAAATACCATGTAGTTAAATACTCATAAGTATTTAGATACAATTTTGATTCATTAGTATGTTGCCCAGCTCTGTGTACATTCAACATAATTAGGCAAAAAAAAATGGCTCTGGACAGATTATTTTAAGAAAAATAGACTATAATCACCGTGTCCTTTCGCCGCCCCTCCAGGGACGGCCCCGGGAGTGCCTCAGCGTCAACTTCAACACCTACGACCGCTGACCTATACGCCATCATCGCGCCCCCTCGACCCCCTCCTGCATCTGCCCCGACCCTACCTCCCCCACACGCCCATCCATCGTGCTCCTCCCCA
>JACEEZ010002498.1:150327-169789 GCA_016584305.1 Chionoecetes opilio | reverse complement strand
AACGAGCAATCCCCCGCTAACACAAAAATTTCACACTCGAGTTAACCACATTTGGGTTAATCGCAAGGGTCAGCACCGCCGGAGTGCAATGGTGGGCCTCGCCTTGGGAAAACCGCCTTCAGGATCGCGGTATCTCCTGTGCCAGGTAAGTATGCTTTCCGCGGCCAGATGCCAGATATTACGCCGCCAAGCTAAACACCTACGCAAGGTAAACCATATATATGGTAATACTTCTCTGTAAACAAGATGTCATATTATGGTTCTCTACAAGACTGTATAGTAGGTATATCATAAAATATTTATGCCGCTTCTATACCGCACTGTTGTCTATTTTATAACTCCAGAATTTTATTCATAAGTCACCAGACATTAGACAAGCACATACTTATTTCCTCTATTACTCACTTCCATTCACATATATCCTGAGCGACATTAGTTTTTACCCTAAAACAGGAAAAGCATCACTTCTCATTCCACCTTTCACTGTGAGAACACATCATTAACTTTTGTCTTGTTTCAGAGTCAATCCAATCAACATTTAGTGCAGTCATTACTAGTTATATTATCTGACGCTGTTATTTGAGTAAATAATATTTCTATACCATGCAATACATTTTTCATAAAAAGATAACAATACTCAGACTGTATAAGGATAAATATTATGTAAAGATTCTGTTCCCCTTTCAGCAAAACCCAGACATCCAAAGAAAACAAGTGTAACGGAACGCTACCCTGAAACCGATCCTTCCCATCGGGTTGTATCTGTAAGAGACAATCCGGCGTGGAGGAGGCCAAGGGGGCGCCACAAGGCTCGTGGCTGGGGCAAGTTGATGTTTCTTGTCGAGAGCTGCTTGGTATGGGAAAGGAGCCTGCATGGGAACTCGCGCGTGGTGACCCCCGGGAGTGGCGTCGTAGGGTGGGCGAGGCGACGCGCCCCCCGGCGTATGCCCCCAATGATTGATTGATTGATAGTACTGATAATTTTCATTTTTCTTGATATCTGTTACTAAACCAAACCCCACCTCTAACCTAACCTAATCTGATTTAACCTACCTTAATTGTTTCTGGCTGAAATAACAATGGATTTTCGGTACTACATGTACAGTAAACCCTCTCTAAATCGAACCCGTATAATTCAAACTTCGGATAATTCGACCTGTTTCAGGCCAGTTCAAAATTTTCAATAGCTTTCCATAATTCGAGCAGGTTTGAATTATCCTTAGCCTACTAGTGGGAGTCCGACCTCTCCCTTGTGGTGCGTGCGTCGAAAAAAATGCACTTGGAAAGAAATGCACTTTGAAATAGTAAATGCACTTCGAAAAAATGCACTTCGAAAAAATGCACTTCGAAATAAATGCACTTCGAAAGAATGCACTTCGAAATAAATGCACTTAAAAAAATGCACTTCGAAAAAATGCACTTCGAAATAAACGCACTTCAAAATAAACACTTCGAAAAATAATAATTTCGAAAAAATGCACTTCGAAAAAATGCACTTTGAAAATATGTACTTCGAAAAAAAATGCACTTGGCTGGGCCTGGCTGAGGCAGGTCTCAAGCCGCCAGAGCTTGCTAAACGCGACTTAAGGACGGATCGCTTGGTGACGGATTGACCAGGTGACGGGATGACTAGGGTACGGGATGACCAGGGTACAAGTTAGACAAGGTCCAGGTTGACTAGGTTACACTTTGACCTGGTATCCAATTGGCTTGAGTCTCATATGACTTGAGACCGAAATGTCTTGGGGATCATTTGACTTCATTACCAATCACCTCGGTACCAATAGGGGCATAGACGCAGAGGGCAGTAACTATTTTTTTTTCTTTTTCCGTTCTCACCATGGGAGACTATTCTTTCTTTCTTAGTTAATTTCTCCATATAACAATCCCTCTCAGTCATGAAGTTAATTTTATATTATCATAAATGATCCATAAGAACATCACATATACTTCAATCTCCATATTAATCACATTTTTAGCATATATAAATACAATATCCTTAATACTTGAATGTGTCTACTACTGGATAATTAATAACGAAAAAAATAGTGAGGTGTACTATTCTTGTCATTCAGGTAGAGAACAACTACAGGAAAGTCATGAATCCTACTGCCATATCATATCGATATTATAATTCTTCGAAAACTGTATCAGGAAGATCGCTGCCAGAGTAACAAACTCAATTTTTTTGATACGTGCCAGACGTACAAATCAACTTTCCAGAAATAAGATTATAAGGGGATGCGCGAACGCAATCCCCCTGCTAACCAAAAATTTCTCGCACTCGAGTTAACCACATTTGGGTTTAATCGCAAGGGTCAGCAACCCCGGCAGTGCAAATGGTGGGCCTTCGCCCTGGGAAAACACGCCTTCAGGATCGCGGTATCTCCTGTGCCAGGTAAGTATGCTTTTCGCGGCCAGATGCCAGGATCTTACGCCGCAAGCTAATCACCTACGCAAAATAAATAATTTTATGTAAAATACTTCCTTAAATATAAGATGTCAATACATGGTCTTCTACTAAACTATACAATCCATTTTTTAAATATTTGTGCCGCTTCTTGAACGCGCGTTTGACTAGTTATCACGCCAACTAAATAATGACAATCGTCAGGACAATCATTGAATAAGTACGTACTTATATCTATCCACTCACTTCCATTCAAATCTATACTGACCAGTACCCCAAAAGTTTTGCCTAAGAGGAGGAGCATCACTTCTCATTCCAACTTTTCACTGTCAGAACACATCATCATTAACTTGGATTGTTCCAAAGTGGCAATCCCATCAACATTTAGTGCAGTCAT
Organism: Chionoecetes opilio; assembly: GCA_016584305.1. Taxonomy (NCBI): domain Eukaryota; kingdom Metazoa; phylum Arthropoda; class Malacostraca; order Decapoda; family Majidae; genus Chionoecetes; species Chionoecetes opilio. The sequence continues at coordinate 166,982 of JACEEZ010002498.1, read as the reverse complement.
TACAAGGTGTGTTTTTATTCTGACGCTCAGCTATTGAAAAAGAAATTATTACATACCATGTAATACTTATTTTCATGCCAAAATCACACAATTACTCCCCAGTGTAAGATAAGAATCAAGTAAATGTTTTGTTCGAGTTCCCCTCCTGCAAAAACAAGGACATCCAAAGAAAAACCTAAACGGAAAAAACTCACGCAAACCGACTAGAACATTTTAACTCCAATACGGCAGAGGAAATTGAAACTCATAAGTTCATAAATTAGTGATAAGATGTATAGAAAATATTAATTATCAAGTCGTTGTGCATATTTCGCTACCGTAGATAACATGAAGTCGCCAGGGGACAACGTTTTTTTAATTATTTACAGACGTATCTGGTGGCGTTAATACCTACCTTTTTAAACCATGATTTCAGAAAGTTAGAAGAAGGGGCTATCTGGGAGCTGTGTCATTTTGCGTATTCATCTGTGTCATATTATGGCTATAAAATAAACAAAGTACAAAAAAATATAACCGAGTGCGAACGTTGATAACGGGCTACATTAACGTCGCATCTAGTGGTTTATGTTCGGGTGTCCTCCCGCAGTCGTCGTCGCCCGAAAAAAAATCGAGTAGGGAAATTCTGTAACAGTTTATACATTACAAGGATACAAGCATAAAACAACGCTGAAACAGGGTAGATTATACAGTCATGATATTAAACTACTGTGAATCAGCTTTCAGTGCACAGACAAATCAGTAGTGATGCTATTAATTGGTTAATATATGGCGGTGGCGACATTACTGCAGTGGCGACTGTGTCAATACAATTCCAACACGGGGATGAAAGGGGGCCTATATCAGATATGTTACTTTTTATAATATGTACGAGTATTGCACAAACTACCAAAAAAAACCGGGGGGGGGGGGGGGGTTAAAAAGGGGGGTTCCACCGGCCTCCTGTTGCTTCCTTATGTTTTCTATCAATTTTCCCCAGACTGGGAGTTGAGGAAAATAACATTAATCGAGAATAGGCTTTTACTTATAACAAATTTATCTTGTACACCACAAGGAACAATGAACTAACCTTGGTCCTGCGCTCGAGCGAAAGACATGAAACGAAACCTGCTATTATTGCTATAAATATTATATACTCTTGATACGGCATGCTCTACCAAGCAAAACTGTATATTCTACACCGCACTCCCGTCTACCTTAGTCTTGCCACACATATTCAATCGTATAAACGTTCCAAAATTTGCAGTGTAGTTTGCATTTTGGAAACATTCATTAAAAAATATCCAAAAGTCCCCCCCCCCCCCCTTGCCCCCAACGAGATAAAAAGTATGTTATGAATAAGACAATAAATGACAATCCACAAGAGTAAACGCCTCACCGCCACTATACAATGAAAAACCTACACTTTTCTTTCTTTATTCGACTCTTCGATTCTGATATGGACCCCGTTTCTTCAGGACCTTGATTTTTCATTTAATAGCAGAGATAAAATGTATTGTAACAGAAAGTATGATCTAGCGACCATCACCTGGCGAGAATACAAGGCTAAACTGATGAATATAAAGAATATGAGTTTCAAAATGTTCGTATTTGTGTCTTCGTATTCGTCAACAAAACACTTGACAATACGAAGACCGTTTGTACTATGGAATATGTTACAAGACTACGGCTCTAAAACACGCTAATTTTTTTACTATCTCAACATGTAGTTATTAATGAACCTTCAATGAAAGGTATAATTACCAGTAATATGAAACAAAACGCTTGAACCATCAACAGCTAAGCGAACATTAACTTGTATTGCGTCTTCAGAATGATTTATGAGAAAACGAGCGTTGGCATATATATATTCTGCCAGTACTTTGTTCTAGAAAATGAAGGACGAAAGGTAAAGTCATACATGCCAATTCGATACAGAAATATACAAGTATACTCTTGATTTATGACAGATGGGAGAAAAGATGACACATAACAAAAGGCGCTCAGACTCTAACGATTGAGGTTCTTTAAACAGCCCACAATGGGGGCCAATAAAAATATTAAGACTCATGAGTTGCCTCAACTCCACGGAAATCTTTAGTAAAAAGGCGAAAGATTTATGCGTTTTGAAGGGCAAACAGATTAATTTTCAGATGTTCAGCTCGGCTAATATAGTTTAGCTTAACATCTACGAGGGAACACAAACTCCGAGCAAAAAGGTAAAATTCTCAGGTATTATATGCAAAGGAAAACTTCGTCGCTGCTGTAATTCACCTTTTAAAATGTCTCTATAGTAACAATCCAGAACAAATAACATCCTACCTTTGTATTTTCCTCTTACTCATTGAAGTGCACGCTAACACTTCAATGAATCTATCAAGTGTCCTCTTGCTCGCAGATTAGTGTCAAAAATATTGCGCACTTTTACGGCATGTAAGCAACACTAAACAATATTTTGATATCTTTCTACACAAAATTAAAACATATTTTAAATATATTTCTTTGTTGGAGGACATTTCCGCAGATCTTTCCTTTCTTCAATGGTTTGAATCATTCGTAAGGGAAAATGTCAGTTCTTTTCACACCTGTCAGCTTGCGCAAATTATCGCCACTTTTTAAACCTAGTTCCACGCTCTGTGGAAGCACCAGGCCTGAGCTTGGTGGTGGACATCATTGTTGATGTCACGCACCATATATGTCAGCAAAACAGATGGAATGGAGGGCACCAGCCATTCTGTCCGATGAGCTTGACCAAACTGTGCCCTTTACAGGAGAAAGCCCCAGTCTATTGGGCATTCCCGTTTGTGAGGGCATCACCACCTCTACGAAGACCTCCTGGGTAAGGAACAAGCAGTAGTTTTGTTTTTCATTTCAAGGTTCATCTTTCTATCTTTTTCCATATAAACTGTCCAAACAACCACATATGTATTAGCATTGCATCAAAATTAGCAGTAACTGCAATGAAAAGAGAGCATGCCAAGAGGGCTTTAATATTAATTGTTAGGAAACTGTTGAAACAGAGTTAATTTAGATTATCAACAAATTCAAAGTTAATATTTACATATACATTAAGCAAGACATGACTATGCTAACGGACTGTACCATAGACCAATATATCTGTATCTGAGATACAGTGGTCCTATAAACTTACCTTAATCTTAAGTGGCGATGTTGCTAAGTCGTTGAAGGAAAATTCTCGAGTACAAGACGCCGTAAAAAGATAGTATTATACATTATACTAGTGAATACAGTGTCTTGATGAGCGGGATACCAGAATTTTACGATGGACAGGAAAGTAAAGCTCTATTTTCTTCGTCTTCAAATAATAAGCCACATAATGTAAGCTAAAGGCGCGGTCACACGGGGACAAATTTTCTGGCAATATTACACCCGGCAACGGGAGAAATTGCGGCCCAAACTCGGATATATGCGAGTTCTAATGGACAATTTATGATGACGGACGTGTCTGTCTTTGTCGACGTTGCCGCAAGACAAATTGCTGCAATATTCCCACCCAAACGGCAGAATTATTTGACATTTTTTGTAATGCACGCTCTAATTCAATTACAGAAGCTGAAATACATAGCTACATAGTAACAAGAACGATTAAAAAGACGAATTGTGAAAGGCCCTGTACACTCTTGTTACGTGTTTTTAAACGATTTGGAAGATACAAAACACCAAGAAAAATTTAAATGAGTTATGGCTGTAAAACATTTCTTGTGGACGGTCTTTTAATAACTAAAAAATTTAAGGGGATACCAACTTATTATAGATCAATTTGATGGGGACTGTGACTTGTTTTACGTCTGACGCACTTGCCATACAAGAATCCATTTCTATCATTCACCACCCTTTGTGAACCAGTTTCTCCCTATTTTTCCAAAGATGCTTCTGCATATTCATCTGAGAAGCCAAAATTGCCATTCAAATATTGCTACTATGAAAATCCGGTGCCAAAACACGACAAGGTGTGCCTTTGCTGAATAAATTGCAGCCTGAATATTGCTGCACAAATTGCTCATGTGACGCGTAAACCATACCAGAGGTTTGCCGTCATCACTTAAAGTGCCCGCCGTGAACACACTCTGTGCTCATTCTTCATGGAGTTCTTTCCTCCTCCTATGATATTTTACTCGAACCTTTAACGATGACACGCCTGTTTATTTATCATTTTTAAGTGGTGGTGGTGAATGTTAGAAGGACATGCGGCAAGTAAGGCCAGTGGTGATTGCGTGCCTGTATTTTTTCTACATGAGGGCTGCGTCGGGAAAAAAAAAGAGCCTATGATTCATTGATCACACAAACGTCCTCAATAACGCCCAATCTTCAAAAAAGTCCAAGAACTGATTTGGTTGAAGGTAATGACTCATTTTCCTTGATGATAGAATTCCTCTCTCCGAGCATGACGAGGGAGAGAGCGAATAAATCGAAGAATAAAGACAACATCCCACGATGATAAAAAAAAAAAAATCAAAGGAAGAAACCCGAACACATAACGACTTTGAAATATATATAGTAAAGAAATGAAATTTCAGGGTATATGGAAAAAAATGGTCTTTGTAAAACAGCGATCTTGAGCGCTATAGCTGCACAACTCTACATTATTAAAAGAAAAAGAGTCAGGACAGTGATTTGATAATAACAATGTTAATTCATGATAAGATATGAGTTTATCTCCCCTGGGGGAGTGGACGATCCCGGAGGTACTGCAATACCGGGCCGATCCGCGGCAAGGTGGAGCAAGCCACTAGCACTTCGCCATGGTCCAAAAAATCAGATTAATATCGTTGATCCCACATGGGGATCGTTACAGATATTAAGGCGATAAAGAACAGATACTACACTTTGATCTTACAAAAGGCCGAGAAGCGATGCCTGCTACGTCACACCAGGACCCAGATCCTCTCCAGCTAAAAAAACACCCCTCAACTGAGGTAAAAGTCCTATGCGGCTAAACTTCAATACAGACATTATTATTGAAAAAATTGCTGATAAATTCACGATGGTTATATTTAGTTTTCAATTTTCATGGCTTAAAATCAATATCTAAACAAGGTACTAGCTTCGTGATGTCTAGAATCTAAGCTATATTTGATCCTCTAAATGCAAAAACAAGAGTTGGTCAGGTTTGGCTAATGTTTCACAATAAGGATGTATCTAGGACAGACCCCTTTGCTATTACATCTTGTTACACTGTCGGGCATCACTACATCAGTGCCTAGAATTGTGACACTGTATGCTCCTTCGGTACCATCTCTTCACAAATCCACGAACCCTAACATTCTGCTCTGCACCATTATGCAAGCGGACTACGAGACGCTTTCTATACGACAAGGACCACCCGCCAGTGCCTTTTTAAAAAAACTGATATTATCTTGAATTTCCAGAAGAAAATAAGACTGCAAACGATATTATAAAAAAGTAACGAAGTGTCATCGCCATATCCACATGTAATGTCGCGTTATTTTAAAGAAAATGTTTTTCACACGGTGACTATAATTTTTTTATCAAGTCCATTTTCCACATCAGGAATATTTCAAGTTGTTAAATTATTACAAATTACAAATGTCATGGACTATGGCAACAGTACGCAAGATAAAGAAACAAAAGAACTAAGATTTTCAAACATTTCAACTCACAAAAGTACATTTTCTGTCAGAATCAGTACTTCATATGTATGATAATCTTCGATGATTAATACCAAAATTATAGTTACTTTACACCTGTATTTAAATAACTATATATATATATATATATATATATAGATATATATATATTATATATATACTATATTATATAGGCCATAGAGTACTCTACTCTAGTAGTAGTAGAGTTAGAGTCTGTATATGTGGCATAAAAACAGTAATAAACAGCTAAATTTCTACACAAAAACATGAAATGAAAAAAAAAAAAAAACGTATCTTTGGATCTTTAGTGCTTACCCTACAAACGATCCTGTAATACATGGCTTTATTTTCAATTTAATTTAATTAAGCATCATATCAATATCTATAAAAGGTATAATACCTACCAACAGTTTTTGTACTACCGGTGGGGAAGAGATATCTCTGGCAAACGCCATTTAATCAATAAACTATAAATACGAAGCACGCAATAATAAGGTGCCAATATGTAACACAGCAGAGCTTCCTAGACTGCACATGGAATGATAACCCATCAAAACAACACCTAAAACCTGCTTCGAACTCAAGGAAGAGAGAAAGCCTATGTATAAATAAAATGGCTCATAGAAATGAAGAAAAAAAAAAATTGTTGTTTGTCGTTTATTTACCCAATCTTTGAGTTATGCTGGTACGCACTTTAAAACACACAATACACACCCTCCCCCTGCTCAAGGGGGACAATAACAACACACACATTTGTAAACGCAAAGTACAATAACATGGTAGGAGGTAATACTTCTTCAAAAAATTAGGCACTCGTTTATTTGACTCACAGTGCCATCTAACAGACACATACCTGCTTTAATCGCCTGACAACGCTGGGAGTTAGTTTGTTCGCCAATCCCTAACATCTTCAACATATTAGGTGATTGGTCATGAGCAGTTTGTTTTCGCAGTCTGTTATGAGCAGTCTGGGCTCACGCATGGTAAGCAGGGGAATGTGGTTCGTTACGTACGGTTACGAATTACGGTACCCCCATTAACACACGTGGACCTCATTACCAGGAGGAATTTTTCCATCCAGTGCCGGGGTGACGGGGGTCCTGGGACTCCTGGGGGTAATGATTAATAGTTAACAGGCCAGTGTCTAGTTCCTTCTACCTTCTTTATATAGTACTATATATATATATATATAATCACCTCACTTCAACCTCGTTCATGGTCACTGGTGATGGCAAGAGTGAGCGAGGGGGGAGTAGGTGAGGGCGTGGGTGGGTGGGTGAGTGAAGGCGTAGGTGGAGTTGTGGTAAGTGAGGGGTGGGGTGGGTTAAGGAGTGAGTGAGGGATCGGGAGTGAGTAGGTTGAGAGGGGCTATTGAAGAAAAGAGTGAGGGCGTGGGTGGATGGGCGGGTAGTGTGGAATGATTGAGTGAGGGCGTGGCGTGGGTGGATGGGTGGATAGGGGAATGAGATGAGCGAGATTTTACCCCAGAATCTAACACTACCGTGTGACTTCATTAGCCTGGCTTAGAATTTATGCCCAGCTGCCTGGGCATGTGCACGTGCATGGGATTATCTTCATTCCTCAGGTCAAGGAGATAAGTAGGTGGCCCCGGTGGATTGAAGGAAGATAGTGTTGATGCCATCACTTTACGATGACATACATAAAAACAATGCGCCCTATTAGGTTTATGCATAATATAATGATATATATATATTATATATATATTATATTATATATATATATTATATATATATATATATAGGTTAAATTAATGATTTGTAAGTTAGGTATAGGAGGTAAACTATGAAATGTATGTAGGTATATAGAGATAAATGAGTAGAAGTTACGATGTGTGTATGTACCTGTAAAAGTATGTGTATATTAATCACCATGGAAAATTATTAGTAATTTTGTCCCAAAAAAAAATTATGGATTGTTGATTATTGAAAATCAAATGTTTTTTTTTTGGGGGGGGTGTTACGAAAAATAGTTCGAAATTACGGTTTACGGAAAGTAATCGTACAGTACGTACGATACAGATATTCAGGTACGGAAAGGAATTACGGAACGGAAGTACGGTACTGTATTTATCTGAGGTACGAATTACGACAACTATTACCGTACCGTACTACATGCCACTGCTGGTAAGTCAAACAACGGACCGTATCCTATCGCTTCGTGTCCTGGTGGAGCACCCGACGTATCAGAGTTTCGACAGGGATGCTGCAGCCTATGTGATAGCAAAAGGGTTTGACTCAAGTGCATCGTGAGTCACTCTGGGATCTTTTGCGAAATTCGCGGGATTCCTGCATGGGACTTTGTTTGATGTGACTGTTCTTACTCTGAGGACTGGAAGTGCTGTGAAGTGTGGGGGAGGTGTATCCAGTTTTTTCCTGTGAATACAAGAGTGAGGCAAGGGTGCATCCTTGCCCACACTTTTCAAAACACTTGTATGGATGGGTATTCGGCAATTTGTAGATCAAAGTGATTGTGGAGCATCCTCGGCAACACCAAGATCACTGATCCTGTTTGCCGATGATGCAGTATCTTTGCTGAGTCGCTGAGGTCCTGGTGATGGCTCTCGAGCATGATCTATCAGAAACATGGGATCGCGGATCTGGGCTAGCTGTGCCGGAGGATATTGAAGTAAGCCACCAGCCGCCATCTGCCAATACCAAAACAAAATAAAAAGTGCCGTGTAAATACCGCCTTACCACAGGTGGAAAGATTTGGCCACTTCCAGGTTGCTGGTCGTTTGTACAGTTAATAGCAGCACCGCTTGGCATGGACGAGGCGGATAAAGCACAACCAGACAGTGGGTACATCCAGCAACGCGAGCCGCAGAAACCAAGGCTTTTGTTTGATATGGCAGGATGGGGATTAGTTGGACACAATGCTAGCCAGCTTCCGCGATCCATTGTGTTATAGATCAGTGCTCTCGAGGCGCGCACGAGGAGCAAAGCCTTTGGGACTTAAGTAACTAATCCCTTAGAGAGGGTTAGGAAACTGTGGACCAGTGTTGGGTAGAAATCACACACCACACCACTGTCAGACTGCGTACTGCGGTTAGTAGAACGCATACTAAGTAGCACCGGGCGGATGTGTATGAGTTAAGATTACCTCTCTTTGCATGCATGAAGGTAAATATTAACCCATACACCTGCTGCTTGAAGCTTCCTCTACAGTATTTAGTAGAATGTTGTAGGACCACTGTGGTCGAATACTTTATTTGCCAATCCTCATTATAACGCCATGAGTAATGTAAAACTCGTATATTTTCATTTTGCATAAACCTATGTTGCCCATGACAACACTTAATTGTAGCTGCGTTGGTAGGGGGAATAATTGGAAAAAAGTCAGCCTGACACCCGAGACCCGAACGTCCTGAGTGACGGGAGGTTCCCAGCGGCCACAGATGGCAGATCGAGCTCACTGTTAAAGTCCTATTTTTTTCATCTCTTCCAAAAACCAGTTCTATAAAATTAGTTTTGTACTCTGCCCCAAATTTTTTCTTCCTCCCAGTTGCTTGCACGTCAGGGGCCTTTCCCCCATGTGGGGAGTATGTCCGGGGGCGGCTCGTGAAATAAATGAGGACTGAACTTTTGCACAACTAGGATACCCAAATTTTCCTATCCAGTATTCTGTTGTAGTTGATATTCACGGATTTCGGGCTGGTATAGGGGTGGGGTAAAAGGGATGGTGGGGTGGTGTTTTGGGAAGGGGAGGGCTGAGGTGGTGTGGTGAATTACAGTTTTATTTAAAAATAAAGTCGTACGCTTGATTTCAGTCTTTTTATTTAATGTCCGCTGGATAGTTGGTGTTTTGCAAATACTTCAATGGTTTTTCCATCATCATAGGGTAACTAAAAAAGCACGATTTAACCACACTGTCTACACGCACTGTAACACGAGGGACGACACTTAGCTGCCTCGACTGCACCCTCTATGTTTTCACAAGTGGCGCGGCGGCGGCGCAGACATGAATGGGAAAGCAAATATGAAAGTAACTTAAATTTTGGTTTGGTTTTAATGAAAATTCACTGAGTAACGTATTGAAAATAATTAAATAACGTATGACTTTTTGTTATGATATATTTGTTAGTACTGTATCAATTCTGCTGTGTCTCTAAAGGCATCATACACCTGGCAGTGAGTGTCTGGGGGTGCTGCAGCTCTGCAGCCCTATGCCACGAGCCCCACGGGATATGCCCTCGCATGTTTGGCGGGGTTGGATTCTATCATACAGCTCTCCAAAAACAAAGTGAGTCAACAGTTTTTCGTCTCATCAACTCCTCTCCTCTGACTGACTGTCTTCAATCTTTAAATCACCACCTCAATGTTGCTTCTCGATCTTCTACCGTTATTTGCATGCTCACTGCTCCTCTGTATTTGCTAACTTCATTCATCTTCTCGCCGCCAACACGGAAGGAAGTGACTATCCTGGTCTCCGGCCACACCTAACCTCACGCTGCGCAAAACGTCGTTAAAATCACACTAAGTTTTCTTTAGAGATCTTCCCGTCGTAACACACCTTGCATTTCATTTAATACAGCGAGCTTTATATATTACTACAACTAACACACACACACACATTCCCACAGTGAAAACCAGTGAAACGCTTTGTTTAGGGAGTAAAAACAATTTCTCTATAACTTGCCCGGTCTATGCCCAAATTTTTGTAATTTATGTGTGCTTGTATTTAATAACGTAAACGTAGTTTTTAGTTCTATCTATAGCATTTCGTGGCTTTCTTAAAACTGGTACAAGGAGTGGTATTTCCACTCAGTTCTTGAGAAAGTATTCCCAAGGGACTGACCTTCGACTGAGCAAATTCCATTTTAATTTGTGCTCAACCACGTTCCTCCTTTCCATCCTGAAGGGAAGAGGAGAGAGAGAGAGAGAGAGAGAGAGAGAGGAGAAGAGAGGAGAGGAGGAGAGAGAGAGAGAGGAGAGAGAGAGAGGAGGAGAGAGAGGAGAGAGAGAGGGGGAGAGAGAGAGGGGGGAGAGAGAGAGGGGGGAGAGAGAGAGGGAAGAGAGGGGAGGAGAGAGAGAGGGGGGGAGAGAGAGAGAAGAGAGAAGAGAGGAGAGAGAGAAGAGAGAGAGAGAAGAGAGAGAAGAGGGAGAGAGAGGAAAAGGGAGGGGAGAGAGAGAGAGGAGAGGAGAGGGGGGAGGGGGAGGGGAGGGAGGGAAGGGGGAGAGAGAGAGAGAGAGGAGAGAGAGAGAGAGAGGAGAGAGGGCAAAGCAGAAGAGCGAGCACCACGTTTTCCAACAGTATAACATAAGCGCATTTACATCACTTTGTCTTAAAAGTATTCAGTTTTTTTAATTCGAGTTGTCGTACATCTATTTAAACCCCGCAGCGCATAATATTTTATTTTTCAGCATGCCTTCCATTCAACGAAAGGGTGTCTGGGGTGCAGTGGAAAGTTCGCTCCACAATATTTCATCATCAACTCCACAGCCTGTAGACTTTGTCTTGTCAAACAAGCAAGAAAACCCTCGCACTGTACAATGATCTTAAGAAAATCATGACAGTCTCCGTGAGGGGTTATGACAGTCTACGGAAGGCTGTTGCCATCACTTCCTCCACCCCCCCACACCTGCCATCACGTCGCCCTCCTCTTCCCTTTCTTCCGCCCCCGGAGTAACACCCCCTCCTCTACCCCCCTTCTTCCCCTCTCCCCTCTCCCAGATCTTCCCCCGCACACTCCTATACCTTAAAGATCCTCCACCTCCTTAAATCTCCCCGGGCCCCTACCGTATCCACATCCCCTTCTATTTCATCCAACCCCTCCACCTCCTTCCCCCCCCCTCCTACTCCTTCTCCACCTCCTCCTCCCCCCTCCCCCCTCCTCCCCTCCTCCCCCTTCCCCCCCCTTCTCACTCCTCTACGCCAGCCTCCTCCTCCTCCCCCGCTCCCTCGTCTTCTCCTTCCCCTGCTCCTTTTGCTCCCGTAAGGCGAGGAGCACGACGACCAACAGCAGTCAAGGCGCCCCTAACGATCAAAACTTACAACAAATTTCAGGTTCTTGGCGAAATGAAGGAAGACGTACACAAGACCAGATTGATCGGGGACTCAATTCTCCGAGGACAACTGGTGGAGTTTTGTGGTAGGGTCACGAGTGACAAAAGGAAGCCTTTCTGTTTCCCAGGAGCAAGACTCAACATCACTGCAGCCTGCGATGACGTCACAAAGAACACAAACGAAAACACTCTCTATGTCATCCATGCAGGAACAAACGACGTGTACAGTAGCGGATCTGAAGAAATTCTGGACAAGTACAGGAAGTTGATCCGGAAATTCAAGACTAAAACAAATCATATCATTATTTCAGGAATTCTCCCCAGACTAGGAGTAGGCCGACGCTTTTACGATAAGGCGTTCAGCGCAAATAACCGACTGGGGTTTCTCTTTGTGCACAGGAAAATGTAGACTTCGCAAACTTCGGGGATAAATTTCTACGAGGACCCCATCCTGGTTGAGGTTTCCCATCCTATTTGGGGATGACGGACCCACCTCAGCCCCCGTCGGCCATGCACGATTAGGACGTCTGCTAAATGATAGTTTCTTCTTACAGATCAAAAAACGACGAGCGGACGGCGGTAGCAGCATCACCTTAACCCCTTTCTTACCCCACAGCAACGCTGGGTCACGTCCCATTTCCGCAAATACTAATCAAAGTAACTTAATAAAGCGCCCTGTAAAAAGTGGACTGTAGACCCCTGCCGGTAAACCCTCACGCAAGGTTACCAAAACTATCAAGGAACTTAATTACTCTACACAAATGCCAGAAGCATTATTTTAAAAGCGTAACGAATTATTACATACGTTTTTTGCCGAAAACGCCAGATATCGTCAGTATCACTGAGAGTTGGGTCACAAAAGAGATAAACATTATTAGCTGAAAAGCCATTCCAGGCTATAAGACATTCCTAAATTGTCGCACGCATAAAGCAGGTGGAGGTGTCATTCTTTACATTTAAAGAAAATTTGCAAGCAATCGAAATCGATAAAGTAAACAAAGATCATTATGACTCAGTTACGCAAAGATTAAGCTAAACGGTAAATTGCTAACTATTGGGACAATATATCGCCCTCCCAAATCTAATGCGGAAGTAGATTGCCTCCTGTATGACGAGATAAAGGGCAGTTGGGGAACAAAAATAACGATACAATTATTTGTGGAGGGTTTTAACCTACCTCATATAAACTGGAATAATAATTCTGCTGATAGAGAAGGTATGAGATTGGCTTGATATGGTGACGAAGTATATTTAAATCAGGTGGTCCGTGAGCCTACAAAGGGATAATAGTATCCTAGATTTAGTTTTCACTACCGACATTTATCTGATCGATTACTGCGATATAGGTAACATTTGGCAAAAAAAGTGATCACAGGCTAATCAGATGGGGGCATAAATTGCAATGTAGACATCACAGAAATCGGTTATTAGTCCCAAATTATAATAAAGCAGATTTCACGAAGATCAGCAGGGTACTAAAATGAAGTTGAATGGATTGACCTACTAAATGGTAAAAACGCCGAAAACATGTGTAATGTATTCACTAATAAACTCCAATCGGTGGTTGGAAAAAAAAATGTTCCCATGGTAAGAAAAAAGTTTGAATAACAAACAGACCCAGTTGGATGAATAATGAGATCCAACAAATCATTGGCAGAAAGCGCCAGAGCGTATAAAGTTTACAAACGATCAAATGCAGGACTGCGATTCTAAGAATACAATGACGTAAAACGTCGCTGCAAGGGATTAATTAAGACTAAAAAAACGCGAGTATGAAGAAAAAATTGCAAAGGAATCCAAATCAAACCCGAAAAGGTTCTTTCAAAACGTTTTGAAGTAAGAAATAACGTCCCAAAAGTATTGGGCCATTTAAAGATAATAATATTTGTAAATGTAATAAAAAAGTATGGCGTTCGTATCAATGAATACTTAATGCGGTATTTATAAAGAAGACGAACTCCATTACCAGAACCAGTAAACATGTCTGCAGGACTCGAAAGGGATAGACTGGTAATGGAGAGAAACAGTAGACGAAATATCAAAGTATTTGCTGAAACTTGACCCAGCAAAATCCTGGGGGGGACGAAATGCTGCCGCGAAATACTTCGCGAAGTCACATCAACTTTCGCTCCCATTAAAGATTTATTTCAATAAATCGGTTAAGTGACAAAAATGTTCCTAGTATTAGAAATTAGCTAATGTTACACCGATATTCAAAAAGGGAGGTAAGAGACCTCGGGAAGTAATTATCGCCCAATTTTGTTAACGTCCGTGATTGTTAAACTATTTGAGAAAATATTGCGGGGTAAAATAGTGTCTTTCTCGATGAAAATAACTCATACTAAACTCCCAGCATGGATTTCGAAATAAGAGATCCTTTCTTACCAAACTAACTCTAGTTTTTTTAAATGTCATTTATTCAAACTGGGACGCAAAAATTTCCCTCGGGATTGTAAATAACCTTGATTTCAGAAAGCCTTCGATTCAGTTCACTAAGCGACTGTTAACCAAGCTAAGGAAAAGGCTTAGGAGGCAATTGTTCATGGTTGGCGATTGGCTTTCAACGTAAACAACGGGTAGGAATAAATGGCGAGGCCCTCTGATTGGTAGATGTCACTAGTGGGGGACCTCAGGGCTCGGTCTGGTCCTATCTTTTTCTGATAATATATCAAACGATCTGGACTGCGGACTTGTATCTAAAATATCGAAATTTGCGATGACACCAAATTAGGCGGTAAGCATATACTAGAGAAAAACTGGCGAACTCATACAAAGTGATCTCGACAAAAACTATCATTTGGAGTGATAAATGGCTATTAAAATTTCAAACATAAATGTAAAGTAATGCATATAGGCAACGATAACCTCAAATATAACTTATCAATGCAAAAATAAATCGTTAACTGAAGTACAGAGGAAATGATTTAGGTGTCATCATCAGTAGATTTTTGAAAACCAGTACATTCTAGCCATAAAAAGGCAAATATGATGTTGGGCTTTATTAACGTTTAAATTTGAACATAAACTCCGAAAGTAATGACACAATATACACGTCCTTGGTTAGGCCAAAAACTTGGAATATGCCCGTTCAATTATGGTCCCCTGTTTCGTATAAGATCAAGCCAAATTTGGGTCCACTGCAAAGAAGGCAACCAAAACCATTCCATCCTGCGAAATTTCACTTATGAAGAAGACTGCGGAAACTTAATAGTTTCCTTAAGGATCGTAGAATCCGTGGGACTTGATAGAAACCCTTTTTTAAGACCCAAAAGGGTTTGTGTCATTAACAAGAGAACCTATTCGAGCTTTCAACTCAAGTGACAAGAAATAATGGTTTAAAACTAAACGGTCAACGTTGCATCACCGATCTCCGTAAAAATTATTTCAATGTTAGAGTCGTTGATCGATGGAACAAGTTACCAGCAAATGTTGTCGGAGCCAGCACAATAACTACATTCAAAAAGATTTGGGACGCGCACTGTAAAGTAAATGGGTATTGATAGTGCGATATCGTTTTTCTAGTCCCCCGTATCGATTATTTTGTAGTTATTTTATTTTTTTTCATATCCTATCATTCTGCACTATGAAACTTCCATGTTCCTATCCTCTTTAGGGACATGGTATAATTTTCCAACTGTTTTCTTACAAGTAGTTGATAGTTAGTAGTATGTAGTTCAGCAGATACCCTCGCTATGGACCAATAGATCTCCTGGTGTCTGTTACTCCAATGTAATCCTATAACTGCATGCCTCCCCCCCTCCCGCGCCCTCGCTGCACATGACTGTCTACTCATTCTCATCTTACTAAGGCAAAAGTTAACCAGTATCATCACTCTTTCAAGAGGAAATTTTGGAGTTTTCATCCAGTTTCCATTTTTCCATCTTTTTCGACTTCATTTTTTTCGAGGAGTGTGTCGACACCTCCCGAACTAAATTGGCCCAGCCCCCTTTCTACAATCTTTTACTGTCTTCTTCATAGAGACTGGCAGATGTAAGTTATAGTGGGTATTTTGTTAAAATAAAATTTCCCTTGGTCAGTCCTGAGAGGTAAAAATATATATTTTCCCTTTATTTTGTTCTTTGACTTTTCCCAGTTAAGCCTGTATAAAAATGTGCATGAGTGGAAGTATAAATGCATGTGTAGTCACAGCACAGCATGCCAAGCCTGACTTCATGCTACAATGGTCTCACAAAACTTCACCTTTTGACGATCAGTTGATTGAAGTACTTACAAACAGTCACAACGGAAAAAAAACAAGACAATAAAAAGTTAATATTGATTAAATAAATATACCAGAAGTAACAATTCTACGTGCCATGTCTGTACTTGGTGCATTATGAAAAAAATATTTCAAGCTACAACAATTTTATCCTGACCTAAATAAACCATCTCAAAATATCTCTGAGATTTAATTTTGTTTTATGTTCGCATTTTTGTGTTGCATATCATACTATCATGCATAAAACGTAATGAATTTCGGAGTGACAGGTCACTCAGGGATGGCTCGAACGGGCCATCGAATCATTCCCCCAATGTTTGTTCTGTATTGGCAAAAAATTAGTCTTATTTTTTACACAAAAAGATGTTTCCGATGACACTTTTTCATTTATATATATACTTATATATAATATAAAATATAATATAATATATATATATATATATATATATAATTATAAAATATATATATATATATATATATAATTATATAAATAAAAGAGTTAGGCAACTACATTCTAAAGATTTGGAATTATTTACGATCTGTTATTTGATCACAGCTGCCATTCTAACAGACACATCACCTGCTCATCACACTGACAACGCTGTGAGTTTGTTTGCCGGTTTTTTCAGTCCCTGACATCTCCAACATATTAAAGGGAAATTTTTCTGTTATGAAACAGCACCATCTACTCTGATTGTACGTACGACGGTAAAGGCTACATGCCACCATAAGTATAGCTATTGCTAAATCCACCTTCAGGGAAACCGATTTGGGTAAAACGTAACGAACCCGGGAAAAAACCACTAC